>JADRCD010184681.1:0-28895 GCA_019843815.1 Montemys delectorum
TCTTCTTCTTCTTCTTCTTCTTCTTCTTCTTCTTCTTCTTCTTCTTCTTCTTCACAAAAAGTGGCCCTGGCTAGCCTTGAACACTTGGAACTTTTGTGACAATCCTCCTGCCTGTCTCTTGAGTGCTGAGATTACAAGCTTGCATCAATCAGCTCCATCGGCTACTCCGGGTGAGAATACAGAGTTTTGCTGGATCTGACAGTTTGTGACAGAGGCCATAAGTGGTCCTGGGGGTTTCTGGAGCCTCTGTGAGCAGCCATGGAGGAGTGTGCACTGTGGGGACACAGAGGAAATCACTGCAGGGAAAGCTTTTCAAAGGACAATGCTGATAAGAATTTTATCTTAGCACAATGGTCTGTGGGGGACAATACATTACACTTTAAAAGATCTAGTTTCAATAAATAAACAGCAAGCGATAACCCATAGTAATGCAGCCAAAACTGCACCTGCCAGAACTCCACACCAATTACAAAAATTTCATGTTTTACAGGTGTCAAATTGAAAGACCAGTTGTCCAGCAGTCCTCCCGACTGCTGTGCTGAGCTCTGGTTAGTAAGGAATATATCATGAGCTGAAAAGTCAGGCAATAAGGTGTATTGATGTCTCGAGAAGGGCATTAGAAATGACAGAGAGGGCCCACCAAGAAAGCAAAGGGTCTCTACACACTGCTTAATATCTTCAAGTCAGTCAAACACTCCTCATAAAGCTCCAGGCTTCAGGGGGTCCAAGACTGTGTAGAGAGAAGAATGATCTTTTACAACCATAGTGTCTCTATCATTTAAATATTAAAAAAACACACAAACATATACACACATTCCTTCTGCTGAGCTCAGTACTCAGAACAGAGTGTCCCGGGAGCCAGAGGGAAAACGTGCGGTGGTGGCCCCACCTTGCTTCTTAGATGCCTCAGGGCCCCACGTCACACCTAGATGACTTCCTCCATGATTCTGAAGACAGCAAGAGGCAACCCAGGACAAGTAAGCAACGCTGTGGTTAATTCACCACCACTCTAACCTAATCTGTAAGTTTTAAGACTGTGGAAAATCTTCTTCTCAAAAGCAGTTTCTCCTCTAGACATCCCTGGAGCTGGTGGCTTGGGCCTCCCAAGGCCCTCTCAGGCTGTAGCTCTCCCTTCCTCTCATCCTACAGCAGTGCCTTGACTGGGCACCTGGCCTGTAAAGGGAACGACAACAGAATCCAGTTCAAACCCAGACTTAGACCTAGACACTGCTTCCCTCCGATTTGCTTCAAACCTCACAGAATTTCAGAAAGTGCCATGCAAATCACATAGTGCATGGGGAGTTGTCCAGAGGGCTCCATTCTCTCCCTACTGCGCTTCCCCCTTAAGTGCTACAGGCCCACACTCCATGAGAAGCTAGCTGTGTCATGTCTGTCATGTGGAGAAATATGAAATGATGTCTTCTAAATTATATTCAAGTGTCAAAGAGGCTTACCAAGAATGGTTATTTGTGTTTATTCCTGAGAAGGTGTGATTTTGTAAGAATCCTTTTATGAAGGAAAGAAAAAGATAAAAACCAAATAGCTGAATTTAGAGGGCTTAGAACTATCAAATGTTGAAATCAATGAGGGCTTTTACCATTTATTTTAAGCTATTTCACTTACAATAAGCACTAGGCCCCAAACACAAGATGTGCTGCACTACTGCAGGGGGACAGAAAAGGATACTGAGGGACTGGAGCCTGTTGGGGACTCTGGGACTGATAGGGAAGTCTGGGACGTGTAGACCTGGTGGTAAAGTCTAGCAGTGAACTGTGTGTGCTGTCCCTTTAGTGTGCTCCCCAGAGGAGCTTGAACTCAAGGAGAGGAACACTCAACTGTGAACCTCTTTTCTTTAGCACTTTTAATCCAGGAAGAGAAAAAGTAAAACTGTGACTGAAAAAAAATTCACTTATAGGCAATGCAATCAATATTACCTTTTGAACAGGGCTTTTGGACTAAAGTACTAGTTAGTATGTGAGGAGCATAAACCTGTAACCCACTTACCAGTCAGTGTGAATTGACTTACCTAGTAAACACCTTACCTAGATTCAGACCACCAAAAACCAGCTCTGAAGCTTTGGGGTCTGATTCTGTTCTTTTTTGATAAGTTTGTTTCTCAGTATCTGATTCTGTTTGGTGCTATTATGATTGGCTTTCCTATTAATTTTAGGTTATGATGTGACACGTGTGTGAGTGTGCACAGGTCAGGGGAAAGTCATGATCACCTGAGCTGGAACCTGTGAAGGCCAGAGGTTGACATCTGGCCTTAATTGCTTTTCCAACTCTTTGGACAAGGGTCATTCACTGGAGCTCAGTTTGGGCAGACTGGATGGCCAATGGGTTCCCAGAGTCATGCTGTCTCTGCTCACCAACCCTGAGGTTACAGATCCATGCTGCCACGTACAGGTGCAGCTTTTATGTGGGTTCTGAGGTTCCAAACTTAGCAAATACTGTCCCCACTGAGCCACCTAACCAGTCATTTTTGCCCCAGTACTGGGGATTCACAACTATTGTTTGAACTTTGGTTCTGTGTTCTGTTACCTTAATGTATTTGTTCATTAGTTCTAATTGATCTTCTGTTGACATAAACAATTAAGTAAATACCTATTTGTAATCTTCAAGACTTAATATATTAGAAGTCCATGTTAACCCAAACTACCAACCAACAGAAGCTCTGAACAGAAAAGAGGGACTACATCACCCCAATAAGCTTCAGCCCAGGCAGAGGAATCCAGCCAGGCTGAGAAGGCAGCCTACAGAATGGGAGGAAAAAACTTGCAAAACACATGACCAATAAAGAATTAATATCCATAACAGACAAGAGAGTCCTATAACTCAATAGCAAAAGAATAGCTATAATCCAATTAAAATGGCCAACAGGCCTGAGTAGACCTTTTAGAAAAAAATTTATAAAAACACTCACAAAGTAGATGAAAACATATCTTGTGTCATTCACCAAAGGGGAGAAGAAAGGAAAGCAGGGAGACGCTGAAGGCGGGGCAAAAGACAAGGAGGAGTATTAGGAAAACGCCATACTGTTTTGTACACTAACTAGAAATGAATTTTTAAAGGGAAGACAGAGGGAGGTGGGGAAGGAAGTGTTGAAGTTCATGTTAATGAGGATGCAGAGAAAAGAACCCCTGGTATACTGTTGCTGGGAGCGTAAGCAGTAACCACTATGAAGGAAAGTATAGACGGTTCTCAAGAAATTAAAAATACATAAAATTCAGTAACACCAATTGTGGCATTTATAAGAGAATGTATTTCCAGATCTCTAAGAAATGCTTTACTCTTCCATGTTTATTGCAACATTGTTCACAATGGCCATGCTACAGAGACATCTGATGAACAGATAAAAGTCAAAGTGATGCAATGGAGTATTCTCCAGCTTTTAAAAAGACAGAAGTCCTTTTAAAGAGACTACATGGGTGGACCTGGAAGATGCTATGCTAAGGGAAATAAGTCAAGCTCAGAAAGACAACCTGAGACCTCACTTCCACAGAGTCACTTATATACCCATAGAAGCAGTATAGAGGGGAGGGGTGATGCTTGCGGGGGAGGCGGGGAGGAAGAAGATAGTGGTCAAAGAATATGAAGGTTCAGTTATAGGAAATAATTTTTGCACAGGACCTACAGCTACTGTTGCCTGAGAGCAGACCCTATGTTAATATCATAACAACAGTAACAAAGGGGCAGGAAGAAACATGGAAGAAGATGCATCTGTTCCTGGCCTTGATGACGGTAATGACGGTTTCATGACTACGTACTGATCTCCAAGCTCATCAAATCATAAATATTAAATATATACAGCATGCCACATGTCACTCATACCTTAATGACATCACTTAAAAACCTTGTCTTGAAGATGACAATACCAATATAAGATGACTAGAAACAGCAAGCCCTTAGCTCTGTCGTCCCCAAACTCAAGGCTGGACTACAATGGCCTACGCCCAGTCAAAAGTTTAGAGGAAAGCAGTTCTAAGAAAAAAGGATAATAGCGATAACTGTGGGAAGAAAAGGAAGAGAGTGGTCTATGATCCCTTTACACCTTTCCTTACCATTGTTGAGTAGCAACTGTCTCCACCCACCCACAACTACTACCTAAAGGGCAGCCTTTCCTATTCACTGCTAACAGATTTTAAATGAAACTAGTAAGAGGCATTTGCAATAATTTTATTAATAACTATACCTTCAGCTACCTCTAGGTCCTTAACAATAACTTGGAAGGAAGATAGAAGCAAATAAATCAGATACTTCTTAACTTTTAGCTCCAGCAACATCTTAAGTGTGGCTGATGCTACTCCATCCTAAGGACAGCCCATGAATGCTTCTCCCTGGTCTTCAGGCTTGTGGGCTGAGTTGCTTAGCAATTAGCTTCCCACACTCAGTTTCCTGGTGTCAGCTGGGCATTCTGTTAGGGTTGTTCCCAGTTGTGAAAACTAGGGTTGGCCTGGGGGTGCAACTAATTGATAAAGTGTGTGTTTAGCATGTGCAAGGGTTCAATCACTAACTCTGAAATCAAAAAAACAACAAAAACCCTGGGGGTGCTCCCTTCGTCTACTTTTTGCTTGAACTTTCAACCTTGCTTTGCAAAGGATAAGGAGCCAGTCATGCTTGGTTAAAGATGAATGGTCCTTAAACCCGTCTTAAGCAGTAGACAATTGCTGTCATCTTCTGAGCCCAAACTGACCATATTCATTAGCACAGAGACACTATAAGGTATCAATTAAAATTCTCAATGTTCTGCTATTAGATTATTCTATTCATGTAAGCAAATTATGAGCATTTTAGGCAGTCCTATTGCAACTAAAGAAAAGGTTGCCCCAAGGGATGGAAAGTAAAGACAGAAGAAATACAAGCAAATGCCACTCAACCACTGCCAGGCCCGAGACAAAGGGTTCCTACAGCCATATCCGAAAATATTTTTCAACTAATATTTTAATCATCTGTGTGGTCACTCTTAATTGTTGGTGATGCTCACTTACAGAGGAAGATGATTTATGGAATATTATTTGTACCTAGAGCTAATATACATTAATGCCTCATCTAGTTATAGATTTCTGTAAAAGAAAAAAAAAAAAAAAAAAAAAAGGACACAGCCAGCAATGTGTCCACAGAGATGAAAAGATCAAAACACAACAATCGGCTGAGACATGTCGCCAGGTTCTGGGTGACACATAGTGAAAGAGTCAGAGGGCAGATGAGTGGGTGACCTCAGCTTCAGGGAAGGGCTTTGACCAAGAGTCTGGAGCGTTATCGGACAATTAGCCAGGTCACCTTTTTCCCCCAAAGCTAAAGGATCCTCCTTTTGTCATAAGCACAGTATTGAAATAATAGTGAGCCTCAAGTAAAGGAGGCTGAAGTGGCAAAGAGCCATGGCTCTTCCGTCAGAGACATCTAGAGCTGAGGTCTAGCCTGACCACTTCACTCTGAGGCAAGACCTTCATTTCAACCACTTAGTCCTACTGAGAAGTTAGGAATATAAACACTTCTGTCATTGGCCTGAAGTAGGAATTAGTCAAGAAAGTCAAGACGTCAAGCCTTCAGCGAAGTACCCAACACCATGGTTACTACTCAGTGCTCTCAGCAGTAGGGGCTGCATGTGTTAGGTTAAAGAATTGCTACAACCCCAGAAAACTGCTGGGCTCAATGTTCCTGCCTACTCCAGCCCATTCTCTCACTAGATAGAGTGATCTTTCCGAATGACATTACATCTCCCCCTGTCCTTTATCCCCTCTAGTGGTTCCCTATTGCCAAGGATAAAAGCCTAAATCCTTCCTGTACCCATATAGCTTGTCTGTGGCTAGCCCCTGTCTGCCCCTACCCTCCTTGCCCTCATCCCATCATGCTATCCAACTCCATGTTTTTGACAAAATCATGGGCATATCCAGCCTCTCCTGCTGAAGAGCAGGACGGCATTTGGGACATCCCAGCCTCTTCTCCTTGCTCTCCTTAAACACCGGTATCATTCATGTGTGACCACAGCACCACATTTCTGTTCTTTTGTAAGTCAACCACAGTTGAACATGCATACTGACAGCTCTAAGATTCTTTTACTAGACTGTAAACCCAATAAAGGCAGAGATGGTGTGTAACTTTAATTTTTTTAAGGCTTACTTTTAGTGATGGTTTTTAAATGTTTTAACCTCTCTTTTAGCCCACTACCCACCAGAGGTAGTAGGAAAGAAAGGATACGAGGGATAGTGGACCTGTTTAGAAGGGTTTTTTGGAGCAACATTAGTCTGTGTTGTCTGGAAATCGGCAGTTCAGTTCACAGGTTAGCAGTGGCAGCTCTATCTACTCAAAACCAGTTCACAGATACACCAGCAGTCTAGTTCAGTAGAGTGGGGATAGCAAACATGAATCAGCAGTGGTGGCACTGCCTAACATGAACAGTAAGGCCTCAGCCAAATCAGCACAAGTCAGCAGGAGAGGCCAGGAGAAGTTCTTGGCTGTGTCTTAGCAAATGGAAGACCTGTGAAGACTCCAGACAAACAAGCTTGGTACACGAGATCTGTATGCAAGCCAAACTCAGGCTCCATTGCTGTCTGTAGAGTACTGTTTATATCCTCCACAGTTCACATCTCAGCACTTCTTGCCTCAGCAGCTGCATCTGTCCCAGCTGCTGACATCACTGCCAATCAGCCGGAATCTGAGGGAGCAGCAAGAAATTGCAGCACACCACCAGAAGGTTTGTGGTGCATTTCTCTATGGAGTCCTAACAAATGCAGCTCAACTACACAATGTAAGGTGGACCAATATATGTGTGCTGTTAGTAAAGAATCCTTTTTCATGTGTCCTTTCACGTGCTTGCTTTAGCAGAACATCCTTTCATCTGTGTCTACTTCAGCGAAACAATCCTTCATGTGTTTGCACCAACTAACACTATCTAACACAACTGACTTTCTAAAGAATCCTTAAGTTTTCACTTCAGTGGTGCCAGGTTTCCTCTCTCTGTTCTGTGCTAGCACCTCACAATGCTGAACACAGAGACCTGCTATGGTTATTAGCATTGCAGATGCCAAAAATAACTAAAGAGAGAGAGATGATTTGGCAGGTAAATTGGGGGCCATGTTATAAATTCAATAAGTGTCTAGTAAATATGATTGAATGACTAATATTAGATATTGTCACTAACTTAAAGGTATTTATTCTACATTAACAAGAAAGGAAAAGTATAGAGGAGCTGGGTGAAAGGATTTTGAATGCCAGAGATCAGCAAGTAAAATTACCAGATCGGACCAAGCTGAGCAAGGGGACAGAGAGAGGATGACACCTTGTCAGGCAGAGTTGACTCTTAAAGCCTGTCAGGGGATGGACAGATGACTCAGAAGTTACTAGCACATACTGCTTTTACAGAGGACCCAAGCTTAGTTCCTCGCACCAGTGGGCAGCTGTGACTCCAGATCCAGGGATCCATGGCTCCCATGACACCTTAGCTTAAAATGCTCGTAGGCACACGTGTATGTGCATGACTTTGAATTATATTTTCAAAACATTTCAAGTCTTCGAGGAGGAAAATGGGAAGAGAGAGGCAGGGTGGATATCATTAAGATGCACCATATACATATATGAAATTGTCAAAGAATGAATAAAAGTATTCTTTAACCTCTTCAGGTAATACAGCTTTTCTTACAAAGGCTGCTGTCACATGGTTTGGAAGAAATGAATGGGTGCAGAGGGGACCACCGGGTTCAAAGGAGACAGAAGGAGGTGAGATTTCAACCATGTGGTCCAGGAAAACAGTTTGCAATGGAGAGCTGCTGGGGGAAGGAGTTAGATTCTCCAACAGTGTGTCAGCACGTACCAATGGAACTCCAGGTCAGTATGCTTTTCCATCTAAGTTTGCTTGTCTGTTTTGATTTTCTTCTGTTTGTGTTGGTTTTGTTGTTGTTGTTTTTCTTTTTGAGAAAGAAAGAGAGAGACAGAGAGAATCAAGTTGGGTAGATAGGGATCTAGAGGAGGAAAAATATGATCAAATATATTGTGTTTAAAAAAATAATAAAAACTTAAAAAAGATAATTTGAAATGACAAAAGAGCACATCAACCAGATGATTCTAATACTGGTCTGTAAACTAGGTTGTGAGGGGAAAAGGGACAAGAAGGCTATGGAAGAACGCCCTTCTAAATTAGCAGCTGCGCTCAGAGGGACAAAGGACTCAGAAAGGAAGAAGTGAATCTGCTGCTGTGGGAGGAATGCATTCTGCAACTTGATGACAGGTCACATGCAACAAGAAAATGAGAGAGGAAGCAAATAAACAAACAAACAAAATTAAAAGTTTTAGGGCTAGAACGATGAGAATGTAGAGACATGTAAATAAAGATAAAACAAGAAGAGATTCTGCTATGGGAAAAAAAAAAAAAACACTGGCTCAGTTCTTAGGAGAAAGAAACTAGAGATAGTGACAGAGGAGTGACTGAAGGGAGGGGGAGCTAATGATGTGTCAGTCCATATGCAGGGGAGTTCACAGGAGTGGCAGAGAGCCGGAGTGAAGGTGGGGTGGGATGTAGAGCATGCAACCTATCTCACAATATTTGTCTCACAAGAAAACAAAAACAAACAAACAAAAGCAAAACACAAAAGGACCAGAAAAGAGAGCAAGAGGAAGGAGGAAACCAGAGCTGTGGGTGGTAGTGATGGGAAGAAAGCTCACTGAGCTCACAAATTCTCAAACTTAAGTCAGTGTTGGAAGCCAGTCAATGGACTTGTCGATATTTCAAACAAGGTTTGCCCTCAGCCATTGTTGCTAGATGCTGTGTAGATTTTTAAGTGAGCTCTGTTTTGAAAACCTGCAAATGTTTTTGAAAAAATTATCGCAGTTATTTTATGACACTCTTCAATAAAATGTAACCAAAGTAAATTCAAAGCCTTAGTGTGGTCAGTTACATAACAGCAGAATTGCTGAATGGCTTGAACACTGTGTTTTCCCAGAAATATTTGTCTTCTGGATGAAACCAAGAATGGAAAGTTCCTGGCTTCAAGAACAACGTCTGAGAAGGTGGAAAGAAAAGAAAAGCCTATATAATGGGAAAGAAACCTTAATGAAAGTTAACCAAACTGCCACAAATGTGCTAGCTTCTCACATGGGGAAGCAGAAATGCAGAGAAGTGGGTTTCACAGTTTAGAAAGCCAATTGTGTATCCATTAGATAATCCTCACTTTCTTAAAACAAAGGGGAAAAGGCCAGAAAATGTTTCAAACATTGCACTGCCAAGAAAAACGTTAGGTAGATGGTTGGGCCTTGATGCTGTGATAAACACCAGGCCTAAATCCAACGTGGGAAGGAAAGGGTTTAATTTCATCTTATAGCTTATAGTCTATCATCCAGGGAAGCCAGGGAAGCCAGAGAAGCCAGAGCTGAAGAAGCCATGGAGGAACACTATTTAGTGGACTGTTCTTGCTTGCTCAGGCACCTTTCTTATACAACCCAGGACTATGTGCCCAGGGGTGATGCTGCTCACGGTGGGCTGAACCCTCCCAAATCATTAATCAAGAAAAGATACCAGGCTGGAGCGATGGCTCAGCGGTTAAGAGCACCAACTGCTCTTCCGAGGGTCCTGAGTTCAGATCCCAGCAACCACATGGTGGCTCACAACCATCCATAACGAGATCCGACGCCCTCTTCTGGTGTGTCTGGAAACAGCTACATGGGATCTGAACTCAGGACCTTCGGAAGAACAGTGGGTGCTTTTAACCACTGAGCCATCTCTCCAGCCCTAAATAAATAAATCTTAAAAAGGAAAAAAAGAAAGAGAATATACCACAGACTTACATACAGGCATTTCTTTTCCTTTTTTTCTTTTCTTTTTTTTTTTCAAGACAGGGTTTCTCTGTGTAGCCCTAGCTGTCCTGGAACTCACTCTGTAGACCAGGCTGGCCTCAAACTCAGAAATCCGCCTGCTTCTGCCTCCCAAGTGCTAGGATTAAAGGTGCGCACCACCACCGCCTGGTGGTATTTTCTTAATTAAGGGCACATCTTCTCAAATGACCCTATCTTGTGTCACATTGACAAAAAACTAGGCAACGCCAGCCTACAGGATGGAACCTGCCCTGCTTGTGGTGGAGGGCAAGAGGAGGGCAAGCGCTTGGCTCACTTGGCTTCTTCTAGGTGACAGAAGAGCTGCTGCTCCTAGAGTTGCTACAGCTCATTCCCAACTACCTGGTTCTCCTTTTGAATTCCTTCTCTAGATGGAAGGGTGATAGTGATGGTGGTGGGTATGTGTGTGTGTGTGTGTGTGTGTGTGTGTGTGTGTGTGTGTGTGTCTGTCTGTCTGTCTGTCTGTCTGTCTGTGTGCCTGTGTGTGTTAGGGGAGTGGAAAACTGATAGAAGAGACTGGGTTTTCATCTCAAAGCACAGACATAAAATTTAATGATTTTCCTCAACATACACCCAATGAAAACACACTGTAAAGAAATGATGGCCCACAGCCAGGCCTGGAGGTACAGACCTGTAATCTAGCTATGTAGGAGGCTGAGTCAGGAGGATCAGGCCTACATGTGTTACAAATGACTATAAGGCCAGCTTGGGCAATTTAGTGAGGCCCTGTCTCAAAATAAAAAGTTAAAGGGGGGCACTTGGGCTCAGTGTGAAAGAGTGCTCACCTTGTATGTGGAAGGCTATGGGTTCAATCCCCAATAATGTAAAAATAGAGGAGGAGGAGGAAGAAGAGGAAGGAGAGAAGAAGAGGAAGAGGAAGGGGAAGGAGAAAAAAAAAAAAAACGAATGACAATGAGCTAGCCCAATAAGTGACATGAGCATTTAATTTTGTCCAAAGGAATTTCTCACCGCTATCTTGCCAGGCTGCCCACCTGCTGGGTTGGTATGTCATGGGCCTTGGGACACAGCATGGTCCTGGCTTTAGCTTATGACTTTATACCAAGACGCAGTTGGCAATCTTGGTACCCATGTCTAATCCAAACAAAGTTTCTGATCTTAAGGGAGGAAGCTCGGGATAAAGTGAAGGGTTGGGCAGGGATTAGCAAGCTCTCCAGCTTGGCTCTAAACATCCACACCCCAACTGAAGCAACCCCAAAGGACCCAAAAAGATTAGAATCAATCCCAAGCAGCCAAAAGAATGATTGACTTTGGGTGCAGGGTTCAAGAATTCCAGGACATAATTAGACTTTCTAGAAAGGGTCAAGGAAACCATGCCATGCAGCAGACATAAAAGGCCTGTTGTGACTCTTTCCTCACAGAATGACTGCCATGCCAGCCAGCGGTTGCCTATCTCTGGGAAGGAAAAGTAGAAGATTTTAGTTGTTTGTCAAGACAGCTAGACCTATACTCTAGGCAATATACCCATTAAACAGAACAGAAATCGATAGAGATTCAAGAACCACTTTGTAAGAGTAGATCACCACATCTCCAAGAGTGTGAAATTAGGGTCTCAGCTATCACAAGTCAGATTTTAAAGGTCTTTGCCTAATTATTACTTGAAATAAAGTCTTGCTGAATGCCCACTGTGTACTGAACCCTTTGCTAGACATCTCAGAACAAACCCAACCTCACAGCACCAATGAAGGAGAGGACAGACAAGCAGAGAGAGCAGTCTCCTAACTGCATAATAGAAGCTGAGAGAAGTTGTACAGGCGGCGAGTGCAGGCCCAACATATAGCACTTAAAGAGAATTCTCCAGAGAAAGTGATCTTTAAGGTGAAACCTGCCTAGTGAGGCACAATCGCTGAAGAGAGGGAAGGAGCCAGGCAGACACGTGGGACAGAAAGGGAGCCAGCCCTCTCTTCTGTGGGTTGACACCACCTAGACCACTGCGGGTCTGAGCAGGACAGAGGAAGGAGGAATTTCCCTCTCACCACTTGAGCTGAGACATCACATATACCTTCTCTTGAGCTCAAATTGGATCTACAACCTTGTTCTCCCTGATTCTCAGGCCTTTGCCCTCAGAGAGAATTGCACCGCCTCCCTCCTGGATCTCTCCTTGACAGACAGCACATCCTGTGACTTCTCAGCTTCCATGATTGGAAGAATCAATGCTTGTAATTTGGTATAGTTCTTATATACCTAGTTCTGCCTCTCAGGAGAACTCAGCCTGATAGAGGAGACAAACATGGGAATGTCCATGGTAAGCAGTTTGTATGGAGCCATCTTGACCCCACATTACAGGTAACAGTGCTAGTGCTGTACTGTGTTCATTTAGAAACGCTTCCTCACACATCTCAGGCGGGAAACAGATGGGACAAGAACCCAGGCTTCAAGGAAGTCTCTTGGTTCTCACCCTGGAAATGCTCAGGTGTCAAGCCTATCCCTGACCCACAAGTGGGAGAAAAAGACCAGCCTTTAGCATCTCTTTTGAAAGCAGACAAAGAGTTGAGAAGTACTAACAACCCCTGCGAGCCTTCAGAAGAAAGAGGCACCCCACTGAGGCAAACTGAAGCAGGTGTATAGTCTCCACAGTTTCAGGGTGTTGGGGAGGAGTGTAGGGTGCTGTACAGGATGAAAGATGAGAGTACTCCAAGCAGAGAAGGGGGTGGGGGTAATCACAGACCACACAGATCAAGAAGACCACGAGTAGCCGGCACAGAACTGCACCATGTGCCCCAAGGGCATTCTGAGAGCCCTACTTAGTACCCAGGGGACTGCCCATATCTGTGTTAGGGTAATGTGGCTGAGATTTAGCAGCACCTGGGTAGGTCTCAACTACCTAGCATTCAGTCCTAACAACTTAACTGGCTTGACTTATGTCTACTTGTGGGTGGAAGTGTTGTGGCCCCTAGAGCTTTCGGCTCGGCTGCTTTGGAGCTTTTAATATCTGTTGCATATACCCCTTGATTATCTCTCCCTCTCAAAGTGAAAGTATTATTAGCTCTGTTTTATGTCACAAGAAACAGAAACATCAATAACTCATACAATATAAATGCTGGACCACAGTCAAAATTCCAAGTCTTTTGACTCCAAATATAGCAATTTCAAGAGACTTTTGTCCTTAGGTCATTTATGTAGGAACACCTTTGCTAGTGTATATTATTTATTTCCGCTGTTTGTGAGCTGCAGCATCTTAGGGATTGCATTAGTGCTTCATTCCCTCTGGAAATTGGAATGTGCTTACCAGAACTCAAGAACTATGTTCTCAGTGGCTCTCTCGGGGGTTTTCTATCCTCTTCCCAGCACCACTATCCCCGTGAAGGCACATAACTGGCTGATGTGGCCACCCCGTTTGTTCTCTCATATAGGCACGCAGGCGAGGGGCATCCTATACCCATGTAGTGTTAGCAAATGCATGTGCTATGGGAAGCCAAGTTCTTGATCTTACAGGTTAAATCTGGGCATGGCCATGCACATCAGTAGGTTCAGTTACTCCACAGGCTGAGGTTAAGAGAGTCTGAGACCAGTGTGAGCATCATAGCAATACAGCCATGTTGAAAGGAGAGAAAGAGGAGCAAAAGGAGAGGTGGGATGACAGGGATGAGGAAAGGAAAAAACGTAGTTCTCTCAACTCCACATGCTCGTGGTGTCATGAGGAAATACACACATACTAAATGTATTAAAACACATTTAATCGGGCTGGAGAGATGGCTCAGCGGTTAAGAGCGCCAATTGCTCTTCCAGAGGACCTAAGTTCAATTCCCAGCAACTACATGGTGGCTCACAAGGTGTCACATCTGTAACGGGACCGGATGCAGCCTTCTGGTGTGTGTCTGAAGACAGCTACAGTGTACTTATATAAATAAAATAAATGAATCTTAAAGAAAACACATTTAATCAATAAATGTGTGTGCATGCGTGTGTGTGTGTGTGTGTGTGTGTGTGTGTGTGTGAGAGAGAGAGAGAGAGAGAGAGAGAGAGAGAGAGAAAGAGAGAAAGAGAGGGAGAGGAGGCATGACCACAGTCTGACAAAGGTTAGAACAGCACTCTAGGAAAATGCCTTGTAAGCTACTTCAATAAGTTCAAAAGGCACCACTTAAAAAGTGAAAAAGGACAGATAAAGCTGACATTTTTATGAATTACCTTTAGTGATTTTAATGCTATAAATTTTCTGCCTTACAGGATTTAAGGAGGCTCAGAGGGATGTGACCACGAGAATTCCTTAGGAAGGTGTGATGGTTGATTTTAATGTCAACTTGCTGGGATTTAGAATTCACTGGAAGAAGTGTCCTGATTGCCTAAATTGATCTGGGAAGACCCACCCCAAAAGTGTGCAGACCCTTCTGGTAGCAAGCCAGAAAACAAAAGGCATAGCCCAAGAAAGACACCCCTTGCCTTCTGCTGCTTGGCTTTCCCTCTCATGTGTTGATTTGCCTGATAGCAGAACCAGCCTTCCCAGGTTTCCATCAACGAGTAAGGAGCAGATCTTCTTCAGGAGCTTTCCAGGTTTTCTGTGTTAAATTGGGACTCCCAGGCACCTAGCTTTGGTGACCAAGCAGTTATCAAATTCCCAGCTACTCCACTAGGAATGCTCCATCCACTGAGCATCTCAGCCTCTCAGGTGTGAGACAAGTGCTGATGCTATTTCAGTGTAAGCTGATTTTATAAAATCGTGAGTGTGTGTGTGTGCGTGTGTGCATGCGTGCGTGCGTTCGTGTGCAGGAGTGCTGCAGATGAGGCTTCATTGTATTCCAGTTCACTCTCCATATGCCAGGCTCAAACTAATCTCCCTAAAACACTCCAGTTGAGATATTCCCTGTGCTCATTTTTCTGCTTTTCCTCTTTTGCCTACCAAACAAAGATCTGACTCTAGTCAATAGTCTCCTCCTCTCCACACAGCTGGACCTCTTTGCTCCCACCTGTGAGCCCAGCAGCTACGATCGGTCATAACCTTAAGCACAAGGAATGAAAAGCCTTTGGCTCAGCATTCTGGAATGAAGCAGCCAGCCATCTTTTGTGCTAGACAGGCCCCATGTTCCAGGCCTGATTCCTGGCTTGGCCTTCTGCCTGGTCCCTCTGTGGCTATGGCCCAGCTTCTCGATTTCCATTCTGCCCTCTCCTCCCAGAGCTTGGAAGTCAGCCCACAAACCTGAGCAGAAGTGTCTGGAGCCTGCTAACTGCTGACACACATTTTATTCCCTCCTTCCTGACTACATTTCCAAGTGCCACCTGTTCCTCCACTGCTCGGGCTCTGCACCTCCCTCCACCTCCCAAAGTGAACTCTACTTGCCTAGGTCATCTTGCCGTATTCTTCTACAACCCCTTCCAGTGCCTGGCCTGCCATCTTAGACTTCCTGAAGTTCCTGCCCCAAACTTTGTGCAGATCTAGACTGCTGCTTGTACTGAGCACAGCCATTTTAAACAATGGCTTAAACTACAGCAAAAGACATTAGAAGCCATAGAGGCTAGAGTCCCCAACATGCCACTAAAAATGATTCCTTGAATGTTCATATATCCTTCCTTCCAGCCCAGATTTATCTCGTTGTTATCCATACACCCTCCCCCAGTTCCCTCTGCTTACAGGCTCCCCAGCTCAGTCCTGCAAACCCCAAAGTCTAGAAAAAGCTTTCTTGAACTCCTTCCCACGTGGACATTCCTAATAAACAGTAGCTCAAAGAAGGGACAGACCAGAATACATCCCTACGCTGGCTGGAAATTCTATCTCCCTCTGATCGCTTGTGACCCGTTATCTAGGCTCCTATTTGGAATTTTATTGCATTCTTTCTTATTTGACATGTCTTATCTCACTAAGGATATAAATAAATATCCTGGGAATAAGGTCCATGTCTGATTACTTAGCACAGCAAAATTCAGGAGTAAGGAGGATGGGGAAAGGGGAGGAAAAGGCAGAAGAGCCTTGGCTTAATTTCACAGCATGAGTAACAAAGAGTCCAGAGTCCACGCCTGGACGAGCTCACACTGTCTGCTCAGCATTCTCCATCTAGTCACTCCTGAAGCATGGGGCGTCACAGCTAAACCCTCCCCTCAACCCCCTGGAGAAACTGGGCAGTAGCAAAAGGCACAGGAGACCCACACGTGTAAATCCAAGTGGAGTTTCCAAGTGTGATGGAAGTGGACGGAGTCAATCCTGGCATCCAGCACAGCTCTGGCTTCCTGTGCCTTATTGCAATGAGGTCCAGGTGTGGAGACCACATTGCTTCTTCCTTTGTCAATGTTCATGCCACTGTGTGAATAGGGAGGGTGACACTTACTGTGTACCACTCTTCTGTACTGCTCTCCCGCCCCCTCACCCAACTTTTCTCTTAGAATTTTCATCTACTTAAGAAAATGTGATAGCAATCCCACCAAAACCCTGGGTAGAGGCTGTATCACAATCCCAACAAAAATAATTATAGTCCACCAACCACAGTCTTCTGTCTGCATTTTTCAATAATACTGACATTCAGGTGGTTTTCATGTGTCATGTTGCTATTGGACTGTATGTATACAGTGCCCAAACCTAGATCATGAGCTCAAAAAGGCTATGGTCAGGAGACCTACAGTGCCAAACAGACATCACGAATCTGTTTTAGCATTTGTGACTGAATGTGCTTCAAAGAGCCCTCAATTGCTTACTCCTTCCTCTCAGCGTCCCTTCTGGGAGACAAGCTCCACATCCCTGATGAAGTTCCAGGTGCTGAGTTCCTTTGGAAGCATCAGGGAAGATTCTCCCCTGCTCACAGAGTTGATGGAGCAGTATGAAGGCCAGAGCTGGTGACAGTCACTCAAGTCCCCTTCTTTGGGTTAACATGGGGTGGTTTGAGATGCAGTCCTAGTATCCTCAAAGCCAGTGTGTAGGGACAGATACCCTGTTGGCTGCAAAGCTGGATTGATGATTTGTGCATCAATTATTTACATATCACAAGTCTAGAGGCTAACCCACAGGCAAGAATTTAAGAATAAAAACAGGCTGGGCAGTGGTAGTACATACCTTTAGTCCCAGCACTTGGGAGGCAGAGGCAGGTGGATTTCTGAGTTCAAGGCCAGCCTGGTCTACAGAGTGAGTTCCAGGACAGCCCAGGCTACACAGAGAAAAAAAAAAGAATAAAAAAGAATAAAAACAGAAACCAATGATATATATCTGAGAATATAATCTCTGCCTACCTATTCAAAATGCGTGTTTACACTCTGACAGTGAGAACAGGTACAAGCCTTTTAGAGTACAACTTGGCATTATTTATCAGTATTAAAGGCACATCTTTTGTAGCATCCTTATCCTAGATTCAGTGAAAGCTACTTTCTATCAAAACCTGAGAATTTAGTTCTGTTTAGGATGAAAAAAAAACAAAAAAACAAAAAAAACATTGAGTCAGAATGCTTACTTAGCTTGCCTAGATGAACTGCAGCCAATCTCCAGTGCTAGAAAAACTGTGAATAAATTTTTATAATAAACTTTAAAAAAACACACATCTTTGATGAAGGAGTCGTGTCACTGCTAGAAACTTACCTACGGATTCACAGAACATTTCACTAAGATATAGAGGAATGGTTATTAAAGCATAATTTGTCATGGTGTTTAAAAATACATCAAAATTTCCCCCAACCTTGGGACCAGTTAAAGAAAAATGGCATGCCTATATGATGCATAATAATCCATTATACAGTGGTTATAGGAATTGGTCTGTGTATGCCAACTTGAAATTGTTTCTAAGATAAAAACATCAGGGAGTAGAGAAAAGTCAAGTACAAAACAGCATGTGTAGAACAGCCCCTTACATGTAAAAATCAACACATGAGTGGATGGAGCTGACTACCAAGACAGAGAAACACATATATGATTTTTTTCTTCAGCAATGAATTTCAAAAAATTGTTCTTTCCTAACTTTTTTTAAAATTTTAAATTATTTTATGTATATTGGTGTTCTGCCTGCTTGATGTGTGTGTGAGGATGTCAGGGTCCCTGGAACTGGAGTTACTGACAGTTGTGAGCTGTCATGTGGGTACTGGGGAATGAACCCAAGTCCTCTGGAAGAGCAGCCAGTGCTCTAACCACTGAGCCATCTCCCCAGCCTCTAGACTAACTTTTTGTTAAAAAGAGGCTTGAAGAATAGTTATTAATGCATAATTTGCTATGGGGTTTAAAAATTCATCAAAAAATTCACGTATTTTTTACATTTTAAATTTAAATTTAAAATGATTATCTTAAATTTATTTAATTTTATGAACTATCCTGATATTGGGCACCTTTGCTTAAGAAATTCTACTTTTCCAGATGTTAAATTCTGACATCTACTCTACGTCTTTTCTCTCCCTTACAGACACATTATTTATAATACTTCCAAATTGGACAACCAAACTTTCATCAATGTAGGATGGAAATTTTAAAAAATTGTATCTAGTCAATGAAGTGTCATAGCACAAATAAAGGGGACAAAGTGTTGAGACATATGTATGCATTCCATGAACACAATGTTGAGTTAAAGAAGCTAAACACGGAAGAATACATAACGCATCATGTTTCCATTTATACAATTTTCAAAAATGGGGCAAACAAATTGGCGATTTTTAGTTCCAGAACACCTTAGTAAGGTGAGCTGGAACTCTGTTTACGTGACTCTGTTTACGTTTCTTGACTCATGCTTATATATCATGACTCTGTTTACATTTCTTTTTATTGTCATCCAATGATTCTCTGCAGAGATGGCTCAGTGAATAACATGTGTAATGTGTAACATGCTGAGCATGGGACCTGAGTTTGCATCTCAGTTCCTAGGTGTGGAAGTACATGCCTGTAATTCCATTGCTTGCTGGGAAGAGGTTAGGGTAGAGCAGAGACAAGAGGATCTCGGGGGCTGGAAGAACAGTCAGTCTACTCAAAATGATGTGCTCTAGATTCACTGAAAGCTCTTGATGAAAATCTAAAGTACAAAACAGTAAGCAAACATTCGACAGTGTCTGGCCTGCACACGGAAATACACAGGTGAACACACATGGATACAACATAAACACATGAACAAAGTCATACATCCTATTATTATTTTAGTGAGTCTCTGATTTGATGTCTTCAACAGCAATTAGGTACATGAGCAAAGAGAGGAGGGGAAAAAAGAGATTCTTAGCCAATAAATTTATTATATTCTCACTCAGTCAGGCTAAAGAGGAAGAAGCTAGCCTCTGCAGAAAACCATTCCTTGGGCATCAAGTGCGGGGGAAACAGAAAGAAAAGGACTAGTCATGGCCTCATCTAGATTTTTTCACTGATTTTTTTCTACTTATTTCACTTTGAGAGAATCTTTGATAATAACCACAGGTGCTTACATTAAAATACAAAATATCACACTTGGTCCCAGCTTTCCAAAGACCAAACATGCTCTCCCCCTGCCCCATGTGACCAGTCATCAGGGAATGCTGACAAACCTTTGTGGCAACAGGGCTGTGGCAAGGAGAATACACACCAGCAGCAGAGAGCAGGCCTCTAAGAGCTGCTGGTGGCTCGGTTTCCACTAATGGCATGGTCCCTTTGTTTTGAGGAGTCTTGGCTCTTGTGTACAGCTTCAAACTGCAGCTCCATCAATCCACTGCACGGCCAGAATCTGTGTGGCATGTGTAAGTATTTATCTAGATAATATGAAAGTGTAAAGTAAGGCTGAGACTGAAGAGGCCACTGTGCTGAAAAGGACACACAATGATTGTGCATAATGCACACTGAGGCTTTCTACTGGTTCAAACCTACCCAATCCAGGATGGAACAAGGTTATCAACAGTTATCTGAGTGCAGCACTCATTGCCACTGACTAGAAACAAATCCTGTAACCTAGGCATGACTAACTTTCCTTTGTATATTTGACAATGGTCCCCAAATACCAATTCCAGAGTTTTCACAGAATCTCCCCATCTCATTCTTCATCCAAACATTCTTCACTGGGATAGGAAGATAGAGCAACAAGATTATTGGGTAACTTCTAAATGCTGGAGCTTCTTCAAAGAAGGTGACCTGCCCATATAGCTGGTTACTTCAGCTAGTTACAGCCCAGGACTAATGAAGCCAAGATCACGAGCCTGCGTACCCTATGGGCCAATTAGCTTTGCTATGTTTCATGGCTACATCCTATATCCCTAACCCAAACAGCTGTTTCAAAAATGGATGCCTTTGATGACAAGGGGCACTGGTCTAAAGTAGAATGTGTGAATTAGTTCAAATTTATCATGCTAATGCAAAATGACACAAAGCATGCTAGAGACATTAAAATTACAGAAAAATGTATGCACCTAGTACAAAACATTAAAATTTTCTCCAAAGATATGAAGGATAACAGCACCAAGCAATGTCTCACAGATGTGCCCAACCTCAAGCCAAAAATGGTCATGTGTTCAGACAACCTGATTCTTAAGAAGGCTATCACACAATGAACTCACTTCCTCAATGCAATCATTCCTGGAAGAAAACAATTTAATTTAGCATAGTAAGAGTCCCACCACTCGGGACGCAGAGGCAAGAGAATCTCTGTGAGTTTGAGACCAGTCTGTTCTATAGAGAGAGTTCCAGGACAGCCAGGGCTACACAGAGAAACTCTTGTCTAAAAAAAAAAAAAGGAGAATGTTCTACCAGTTCACAGGGGTCCTCTAGGAAGGAAATGGCATTCAGCATGACTCTTCCAAATTCACATCCTTCATCTCTCATTGTTGGGGGTTTCATTTGTGCTTAGATGGAAATTTGCAGGTCTCCTGCAGGTCCCTACCAACAGTTGTTTTTTTGGCTGATCAGGAGCAGAATCACTATGACAGGGAAGCAGAGAGATTAGACTTAAGAGGCTGCTGACATATAAGAGTCAGGGAAGCTGCCCCGGGGGCCACTCTCTGCTTGGGTCTGGGGTAGCAGAGATGAAATAGATTAGCCAAATGTTAACTCAGGAACGTTTTGGGGCGGGGAGGGGAGAAGTGTTTTAGCCCCGTGGAAGTTCAAGAGTGGCCCAGCCATTAAGCTAGTAAGGCATATTAAAAATAACACTGTGCATGTGTGCCTTTCATTTGTGAATCCAGAGCTCTTGGGCTGGTGCAGAGCAGTGGGTACCCACTGGGAGCACAGAGTGGCTTTTAAATATGTATCACTACATCTCGCTAATGATTGTATATAAAAACTAAACTGAGTCAACATTGAACTGTTGTTTGGCCTGAGCGTCTCTCCTGCTAGTTAGCTACTTTTCTCTCTTATAAACTCATAGTTTTTCAACCTGACCCAATTCTCCCTTCACAGCTAGATTATGCACCTACACACAAGCTTCTTTTTATGGTTGGGTTATAGAGTGTGACACCAATGCTTCCCCATCATTCATGAAAACATAAAATTACAAACTATCTTTCCTCATCTCTGTCAATCTCCTTGTTTTTAAAGGGTTTTTTTTTGTTGTTATTTGTTTGTTTTGTTTTTTCAAAACAGAGTTTCTCTGTGTAACCTTGGCTGTCCTGGAACTCTCTCTGTACACTTTAAACTCAAGACATCCACCTATCTCTGCCTCCTGAGTGCTAGGGATAAAGGTGTGTACCACCACCACCAGCATCTTGAAAGTTAACACAATCCACAAAATAACAAATATCTGAAACAGTTCATGCACCAGTGTTTAAGCACATTAAATCTTAGAAATCATCTTGAGGAATATCTCGCTCACACATGCTTGGCCCAGAGTTAACTTTGGCGGCTGCCTCATACAATGCCCTAGAGTTAACACTGGGGTTCTAATGCCTTCAAATTTAAGTGCACCTTCCGATGGCATCTCTTTGATATTAGGAGACAAAGGTCATTTTTGAAACATTATAAATTGTCATTTTAAATCTTTGACACCTCCCCTCCAATAGGTAGCTGTATTAGTCAGGGTTCTCTAGAATTTCTCTCTCTCTCTCTCTCTCTCTCTCTCTCTCTCTCTCTCTCTCTCTCTCTCGTGTGTGTGTGTGTGTGTGTGTGTGTGTGTGTGTGTGTGTGTATGTGTGTATTAAATATATATATACACATATATATTATATTGGAATGACTTACAGGCTGTGGCCCAACTAATCCAACAATGCTGTGAATGGAAAGTCCAAGAATCTAGTAGTTGCTCAGTCACACAAGGCTCGGTCCTTCTTCCATTGTCCTTATATAGACTTCCAGCAAAAGGTGTGACCCAGACTAAAGGCGTGTCTCCTCGCCTCAAGATGCACATCACAGGTGTGCCCCACTCCACTTCTCCCTTGTAGTTTAGTTCAGATCTAGTCAGGTTGACAAGTCTTCAAGGGAGCTAGTCTGCTCACTTACTGATGGAAGCCTGGTGTGGTTGAAGGGCGTGTGTCTCACTGCTGTGTGCCAGCACTGGCAGGAGTCTCTTGAAGGACTAAAATAAGAGTCAACAGAAGGCTCCAATTCAGCAATGAGGCCGGAGTACAACCCTCAGGAAATTCTGTCAATTCTCTGAATGCTGAGCTTGTTTTGGCAATGATCTGAAAAAGTGTTTCTCCCTCCAAAAAAAATGACTAAAAGCTGATCAGGCACAGCTTGAACCCACACTGGAGATAGTGGCTGAAGCTTGGGTAACATACAATCCATCAGGCGGAGGGCAGACAATCTGGGAATGGATGGTACATCCTCTTTCATCCTGCGTTCTCCATCCTCCCTAACTCCCGTGGCTCTCAAGGTGACCCACATTTTCTCTGTTTACACCATAAAGAACAGAAACATATTATATAAAATAACATTTCCAAATCTCTGACACCATTAAGATGTATCTAAGCATTACTCTCTTAATCTAATCTAACCTAATCTTGTACGTAGTTCCCTTCTTACTACTTATTTATGAGGTCACGGGGAAAAGCCCAGCTCTGTTAATGTCCTCTCCCATTTATCTCCAATGTCACTCTCCTCCTCTCTCTCAAAGAGGATACAGTGCTAAGGTGACTTTTATTCACTTGATGGGGCTTACTGCCTCAGTCTGCTAACCTAGGCCACTCCTGGAAGCTTCAGCCTTCACATAATGTAATCTAGGTCTAGAATGTTTGCAGCGTCTGAGACTTACTGCTGAACAAGCTCACCCTTTCTTGATCTTTTTGAGCTCTGGCTGGCTGGTTCAACTCAGCTGTTCAGGCTCAAACTCCTTTCCAAGCTGACTGATTCAATCTGGCCTCCCCCACAGCCTCTCCCTTTCTTTCTCTCTCTACATCTCCTGAATTGCTCTGTGTGCCCTCATACTAACTCTAGCAATCTGTTCCTATCCTCTGGCTCCTCCTCATTCTCTAGCTCATTTGTCTTCATATGTATCTAGCTTATTCTCTCTACAACCTGTCTCTGTACAACTGTCCTGATAAGACTGCCTCCTCTTCTCTGCATTGCTCTCTTGAGTAACTTCCCTTTCCTCTCTCTTCTCATGAGAGCTGGGCACATCCTATTCTGTCAAATCTTTCTCTGATTTGTCATTATGTCTACACTCAACTAGACATCACTTTCATTGGTGCTTCCTTCTAAAAACTAACTTTTAAAGGTGTGTACTAAGGGTCTGTCTGTATTCCAGCCAGAGGGATTAGAGGTATGTGTGCTAAGGGCTGAGCCACATCACAACTAGAAATAGGGTTTTTCAGTAAATAACACAATCTTGGGGTTCACAGTGTGATCAAATATCCTGCAACTACACAGCTGCTTTCCTATAGAATTCCAAACATAAGCAATGCCAATACCCCTAAGCTGCATTACACTGTTGTATGCCAGCTGAGCCTTGTGGTGGCTTAACTCTCACAACAAGACTCCTCTGAGAACAAGATTTCACAGATACACCTAAAAGCCACCCCACATGGAACAGAAATGAAGCCAAAAATAAATTGGTCCTGTTTAGGGATTACTGAGCATGTTCAGTATAATGGATGAGGGATAAAACAGGAGGCAAGAAGAACGTCCCCTAAACCTGTAAGTTAGAGATATCTTTGCCCTCCACAACCCCTCCTCCCCTGAACCTCTGGCAATGGGAAAAGAGACACCTTGTTGGTTCTGTTGTTCTATGGGCATGAGCAACAGTCATGGGCAGAGGAGACAGCAGGCCTTTGTTCATTCTAGCTTGATGCCTGGCATGGTTGGCAAGGCTGTTTTATGCCTAGGACGTGTAAAAATCAAATCAAACTAATCAAATCTAATCCAGGTAGCACAGCACAGGAGGAGGAAGGTAGAGAGAGAGCTGTGTCCACTATGCCACATGGTGGATGTGGGGAACGATGCCCACAGATCAACCCTCCCCACCATGGGGGATGGGGTGGACACATAGACATGCATAGCCCCACCTACCACCAGGAACTGTAGCATGGGAGGAAGATGACAGACAGAGACCTGCAGACCACCATTCCAATCAGTCTTGCCCTCTGACACGAGGCACAGGCAGGCCATAGAAACCGCTTGCTAGCTAAAGAATGTCTCCCAGGAGCCTGCCAGTCGCACAGCCAGCCTGCACTGGGAGCCATCACACTGTGCCAGGAGGCAGTGAATGGACGGGAGGAAGAGAAGTGGAGCAGCTCGAGCCTTATGAAGGGAGATGGAACTGAGGACTCAAGGATGGAGAAGAGCTACTCTGTTGTGAGTGGCCACCCTGCCACCTGGGGCCATGGTGAAGTCCCAGCCTAAGCTGCTGCTGACAGACATATCTGGGTCTGTGGCTATGGATCAGTGGCACGGATCAGTGTCAATATTCATGGCTCATATTATCACTGGAGAAAATGGGGATAGCCCTGGTAGGGGCAGCCGCTGGGGACCCTGTGACCATCCAGGGGCTGTACAGACCTGGCCCCGCCCCTCACTGGCTGCCTGGTTTCTGGAGAACTTGTCCTACCTTTCACCTGCAGCAGCACTCAGGAGAGCAGGCTCTGCACCTTGCCCAGGTGGAGCTGGCTGTGGTGGCAGGAGTGCAGGTGAGCCAGCCCCCCAGAGTGTGAGTATAGAAAAGCCGACCCTGCCACTCATCTGCTGTGGAGTGTCGCAGGCCCCCCGGGCTTCATCTTTGGCAATCAGAAAAGCTGCCCACAGGGTCATGAGGGTAGAGAGCTATCCTGCCTCTCACCAGCTGCAGCACTGAGGAAAGCGTGTCCTGAGTCATGAGAATGTGAGATCTGGCCCTGCCCCTCATTGGCTGAAACACTGGGGAGAATGGGCCCTGTGACTTGCCCAGGCAGCACAGTGGAGCTGGCCCTGGGAGTGGAGGCATGGGTGAGGTCGAGCCAGCCTTTCTCTCCTCTCTCTTACTCCTCTGTGAGATGCCCTCTGCCCCATGCCCCTCACCACCTGAGGCAACTGGGAGTGCTGATCCAGGAGTCATATGAGTGGGTGAGCTAGCCCTTGAGAGAATAGGCCCTGCACCTCAGCTGGGCAGCACAGTAGAGCTGGCCCTGGCCAAGGGGCATTGGGTGAGCTAGCCCCATCACTCATCCTCCATGAGATGTTGTAGGAGTGATGACCTCTTCTCCAGCCACCTTTTAGATAGCAGACCCCGAGGGAATGAGAATAGGAGAGCTAGCTCTGTCCCCTCACTGGCTGCAGCACTTGGGAGAATAGGCCCAGCACCTCCCCTGGGCAAAGAGTGAAGCCGGCCCTGAAGGCATAGGTGAAAGAGATCTGACCCCAAGGGCATTGAGAGCAGGAGGGCTGACCCTGCCTCCTGCCAATAACTGTACTGGGTGGTCTAGCCAGAACAGTGTTGGAGAGCTTACCCTGGTACTGCAGATAAGGGAGAGCCAGCATGCTGACCAGCTAAGCTACCACCCAGGCCCAAATCCAAGGCTCTGAGTTGGCCCACCCCAAAATATATATCATCTACAAATGGTTGGGATATGTGAAAGGGCCAGCCCTGCTGATTCAAAGCTGCAGGACCTCCATGACACAGGGCAACAACGGGATAACCTGAAGGAGACACAGTGAGGATCCAGTATTGATGGGGTCACAGAAGCCAGAGGCCTGGAACCAGACCAAGGACTCACTGCAATGAACATTTGCAAGTAAAGATGTGTGGACAGAGGGCTAGACTGTGGGACACACTGTGACACACTACAGCTTCTACATGGGGATGTTTTGTATGCTTGTATGCTTTGGTTTTGTGTGGGGGGTGGTTTCAGAGGGCAGATATAAGGGAACAGGGAGATGAGCAGGACTGGAGTATGTGATGTGAACCTCACAAAGAATCAATAAAAAGTTTTTTGTTTTTTTTTTAATGTTCTTGGACATACAAAGTGAACCATAAGGTGATCTATCCCTCAAACATCCCACTTCCAAATGAAATGTTAGCAGGAGGGCCAAAGGAGAGAGGCAAGTCAGAGTGAGAAGAGACAGAGGGCTGTCATCAAACAAACTCAAATAACAATTACCACTGTTAATCCTGATTATCAGTTAGATGGGACTGAAAGATGCTGTATGGGTTTCCTTTCCTGCTGCTAGTACTACATACCCTGAAGGGGGCACCTTAGGAGAGAAAGGCCTTTTTAGCTTCTATCACTGAACGAAGTCAGTGGCAGGAAGGTGAAGCAGCTGGCTACATATAGTCAAGTGCAGAGAGAATACATGCATGCATAGTCAACCTCTTCACTGTCTTCTCTCATATACTCTGAAACCCCGCCCCCTGGGAATGTAATGCCCACTTATAGGCTGGGATGTCCCACCTCAATGAACATCATCAAAATCACCTCACATAGACATGCATGTCCATGGGCCAATCTGACCTAGACAACCGTTCATTGAGACTCTCTTCCCAGGTGATGCTATATTTTATCAGGCTGACAATTCAAACTAACCTAACCATTACACATGCCCAGAAGATTAAGTGAAGCACACCCCCGGGGTGCCTACAAGGGAGATTCCAGGCAAGATTTATGAGAAGGGATGTCCTGAAGATGCTGTCACTGTCCCACAGGCAGGAGCATATATAAAGAGAGTCTCTGCTGTGTGAACACTCCTACTCTGCCCTCAGGTCTCCGTGAGGTGAGCTTCTCTGCCTATCCATCCCTCCCATCACGATGGACTGCACCTCTGACACTGCGAGCAAAACAAACCTTCCTCTCTCCAGTTATTTCTTCACAAGGCAAAAGCAAGCCCTGAACAAAGCAAGAGCAAAATTAGCATAACGATAAGAAGCATACTCTGGAATTAGAAGAGACTGTCCAGGAACTCTGTCTCATCACTAGATTTTGTAAAGCTTAGTTTTTGGGAATCTTACAGGATTGTAAAAACTCAAGTCTATGAAGCAACTGATGGACAGTAGACTCTAATGATGTTATTCTTCAACTCTGGGCAAGTCACAAGCTCAAATCATCATCTTTTCTCTCCACTCCCTCCCCGAGGAGTCCAAGGTGAGGTCACCGGATGGTTAGTTGTATACCGAATTGTCTGGCCCATTTATTTTCCATTGTGAAGCCTGGTGTAATGGCCCTGCTATTCCAAATGCCTGTCGTTAGACTGGAATCATTCTTTGTCCCTGCCCCGGTGCAGAGGACTCCAAACTCTGCTGTCCTGATGTCAAGCTATAATGGCTATATGTCATTGGCTTGGTTAGGAAGAAATATCTCCCAGGTTGTAAAGCTACTTACTACTTTCAAAAACTGACAGCAAGCATGCAGACATATTCTGTCTGATGTAAGAGGACAATCAGCTACGGAAGAAAAAAAGCTAACTTTTCATTACAAAGATTGCCTCCTTCTAGGTCTAAAAATGCTCAGACAGGCCTCTGTGAAGTCTGCCGATGACATGCAGGGCCATGGCACTATGGCTCTGGCCAGCTTCCACCAGCTCGCTGACTGATGATATAGAGGAGACAGAACTTCTATGCTGACTTTATTCCCATGATGTGACAGACATTTTCTGTCTGCTGAAAACAATGGCAATGATGATTCCAGACTCCTCAGAAAACACAGCACTCTACCAGACACCAGACTGAATTAGACTCTGAGTTATGGGTTCCTAAATGCCAACAGTCTGAGTACAAAAAGTGAGACCCTGGGGGCTGGAGAGGTGGTTCAGAGATTAAGCACTAGCTGATCCCAGGTTCAATTCCCAGTACCCACATGGCAGCTAACAACTGTCTGTAATTCCAGTCCTAGGGAATCTGACAGCCTCACACAGATCTACATGAGATTGATCTTCAGTGGGTGAAGAAACTCACCACCCGGCCTGGCATGGACAGGAGGAAAGACAGAGACTTTCAGACTTGTCCTCTCCCCTGCAAACATACTCTGTGGCATGAGCTCCCACATGTTAATAATAATAATAGCAATAATAACAATAATAATAATAAATAATTTTAAATCAACTTGGGTGGTTGGAGAGATGGCTCAGTGGTTAAGGGCATGCACTGTTCTTGAGAGGATCTGAGTTCAGTTCTCAGCACACATGTCAATGAATCACAACTAACCACAACTCTAGCTCCAGGAGCATCTGATGTGTCTGGCCTCCACAGGCACCAGTACTCATGTACACACACACACACACACACACACACACACACACACACACACATACACACACACACACACACAAATAATGTTTTAAAAAGTGAGACCTTACCAACAGCAACAAATGGGGGGGGGGAAGGGGTGCCTCACTCTTGAGCCAAGCAATTGCTCCACTGCCCTGTGCTTCCCTCCCTGTCATGATGGGTGGAGTCCCCTAAACTATGACCCCCACAACAAGCCTTCTTCCTTAAAGTTGCCTCTTTCCAAGTGTTTTAAGTAACTAATACAAGGAGGAGGGAAGAAGGAAGAGAAGAAGTGAGGGAGGGAGGGAGGGAAAGGCCACACCTTCTTTGTTGAGACAGGTTAGTTAACAGCTCAGTCTTCTTGTCTCAGTCTCCTGAGTATGGGGATACAGGCATCAGGATTGGTGGGCATTACAGTGTGGTGAGGGTGGGGGAGGAAATCCTAGAGTCTAAGTGATGAGCCAGCACTCAAATACAGAGAAGAACATAGTGTGCAGAGGCATGGTGTGCAGAGAGGCATGGTGTACAGAGGGGCATGGTGTGCAGAGGCATGGTGTGCAGAGGCATGGTGTACAGAGGGGCATGGTGTGCAGAGACATGGTGTGCAGAGAG
>JADRCD010184682.1:3430-14124 GCA_019843815.1 Montemys delectorum
TCAGGCAATCAGAAAAGGCGAGTGGATGACACGGCAAATTTTAATGTTTTCATTTTCCACTCTTCCCAATTATCTGTGGGATTTCTGTCAGCCTGAATAGCGCACTGACATTGCCGGGGAACTTCACCGCACAGAACATGGGAGGCAGCTGACAAGGCTCTGGAAGTGCCAGGCTACGTATCCAGCCCTGCCAGGGACCCGTTACCCGCTTCAAGAGGCTTAGGGTCCCTGTGCTGCCCAGTGCTGGAGGTTTTGGGTCTGCAGCAGTGGACACATCTGGGTACTAGGAGACCTGGTGCTTGGCTCCATTGTGGCAGAAGACACTGGAGAAAGATGATGGAGCAGAGAGCTGGGTGGAGTGGACTACCTCCACAGGGCCTTCTCCATGGTCCACCAGAGAGCCACACACATCGTGGGCACCCTGGATCACAGGGCTGAAACTGGATTTTCAGTTTTTGCCACCTTACCAAAGAACCTGGGATGGAAGAGAAGGAAGGAATACAAGAAGGCAGGAGATAAAAATAAACGATGGACAGAGGAAAAGACAGAAAGAAGGGTGTATGGGTGGATGATCTGACCAGTGTGGCAGTACCTGACCCAGCACTAATTGGACCTGCTAGGTGTTCGGAGCAAAGGATGGAGGTTTCCCCTTTTTGTTTTTGTCCTTCATGGGGACCACTGGTCATGTCTTTCTTCTTACTCTCTAAAGCTCAGCATCGGAGCTCATTTCTTCTCCACTGCCCACAGCCCTGACCCTGGCCATACAGTTTCTCCCACGGCCCTAGCAATGGGACACATTGACACACTACAGCTCTGTTTAGTAAGTTGTTTTACTTACTTTTCTTATCATTTTGACCAAGTATTTGACAAGAAGCAACATAAGGAGGAAGGGTTGGCTCACAGTTGTAGGACACAGCCCGCCTGGAGGGGACAGCATGGCAGCAGGTACATGAGCCTGCCTGTTGGCATCTCCACAAACCAGGAAGCTAGGAGAGGGCCTAAGGCAGGGGTGGTTCACCCTCCAGAAATCTGCTTCCTCCAGCTAGCTCCCCTACAACCTCCCAAAACAGCATCAGCAACTGAGGACCAAGTGCTCAAATGTATAAACCTGTGAGGGACATTTTATACCCAAATCTACCTGGGGCCTTCCTATAACTTCTCTGGTGGCTCTCAGTGGAACAGGTCTAGCAGTTACAGGGTGTTCCGTGAACATGGGTTACATCTGAGACGGCTCTGGATAGACACACTCACTAAGCAGGCTCCATCTTACCTGGTGAAGCTTTGCTATATCATTTGATGGCACCCATCACTGGGTACCTCTGACCTCTCCTCCATGCTCTCCTCCTTGGGGCCAACCTCTGAGCTACACGGGTGTCCATCTCCTCTGTGTGAATGTTCTCAGGCACAGATACATCTTTCCAAGACCACATGTGTGACTATGGCAATCTCATTCACACCTATCAACAAATGAGAGTAGCTGACCCTGGTGGATCCCCTGAGCTCTGTTCAAAGCTCTAAGTGCTCATCAGCTGGACAGGCGCCTGAAATTTAGTTATCCTCAAGGGACAGTTTGTAACCTGTGCCTTTTAGGGGACTTACATTTTTGTGGAGAGCATCACAATTGTCCCCCTGAGACAGCATCAGAAACATAAGTGGTCTGGGAGAAGGCAAACAAGGCAAGACCATGCCACACAGCACCTGAGGGCATCAGTCGGTCACCAGCCCACTCTGTGGCCACCTAAGTGCTAGCTTTTCCATGCTAAGAGGAGTAAGTTGTCCTGTTCCGTACCTGAGTTTCCAGCACATGGAGAGATTTAATCATCTATGTCCTGACCTCGCCCAGCGTAGTACTCAAGTGCTGGCCTTGAAACAGATAAATATTGAGCATCAGTTTGCAACATGTTCGAATCCCTGTGGTTGCCCCAGGGGATCTTCCTTCCCCCAAGCCTAATTACCCTAGAGAATCTGAGGCTGACCCAATCCTCCTGAGGCTATCTTATTAATTTAAAACAAACAAACAAACAAACAAACAAAACGCATTTTACTGTTGATAACTCAGTAGAAAAGACATTTGCTGTGCTAACTTGCTAACCTTAGTTGGATCCCTGGAAGCCATATAAAAATGGAAGGAGAGGACCAACTCCTGAAGTCTGACCTCCAAACATGAGCACTATGGCATGTGTGTGTGCCTATCCCCAATACACATTACACACACACACACACACACACACACACACATTTTTAAAAGATATTTATTTCTTTTTATTTTATATACATTGGTGATTTGACTGTATATATGTTTGTGTGAGGGGTGTGTTGAATCCCCTGGAACAGGAGTTACAGACAGTTGTGAGCTGCCATGTGGGGGCTGGGAATTGAAACTTGGATCCTCTGGAAGAGCAGCTAGTGTTCTTAACTGCTGAGCTGTTTTTCCAGCCCCAACACACACACACACACACACACACACACACACACACACACACACACATATTTTAAAAAATAAGGCCAGTATACCAGTTATCCGCCGCTGTTTAACAGAAATCTCCAAATTGTGACTTAGAAAGTCTGAAGTTTCTGAGGATTAAGATTCTGGGGGTGGCTTGGCTGAGTGATACAGGTCCCCCAAGGTGGCCTCCTATTGTCTCTGGGGCTGCTGGAGTCTTGGCAGTGCTTCATGGAGCCCTGCTGTGTGGTCAGCTCCAGTTCCTCGCTGGGGACCTCACATAGGTTGCCTGAATGTCCTAATGTCACAGCACCTGGTATCCCAAGACAGAAGACAAGAGAGGGAGCAATCAAGATGGAAGCGTTTTAGCTGTAGAGCTTTTCTGGAAAATGCCATGCCATCATTTCTAGCATATTCCATAAGGCATACAGATTGGCAGAACACTGACAGACAGGAACAATGGTTCCTGGGTGGGGGCAGGGCTACTGGAAGCCACTTTAGAGGCTGGCTACCATCGTTTTGTGATGTCTGACCATTTATAGACTATATATAAACACAAACTAGAAAGGAAGGTCTCAATACCAGTATAAGGCCATGGAGGAAGAAACCTCAGTACAGTGAGATTGAAAATTGAGGCACGCTGGACAAGCATAGCACTACTCACTGCATGGTCCAGGGCCAGTCTCTGCCCTGCCTGACCTCAGTGGCTCCATCTGGATAATGAGTGATAGAGCCTGAGGCTCCGTGTTCCCATGAGTCTCAGAGCCCCAGGACTACAGCTCACATATTTCATACCTACATGCCATCTGCTAAGGAGTACTAGAAAGGTGGAGAAAAGGTCCTAGGGCTGAAGAAAGGAGCCCAAAGTCCTCACTATTTCCTCCCAGTTAGGTTCACCAAGTCCTCCCTTAGGGATCTTCCTTCTTGAACTCTGAACTTTGCCTGCAGAGGGCATGGCCCCAAGGAGGAATCTGGGCAAAGTGGGAGGAGCCCTGGTCACCTCTGAAGTTTCTTGCACACACAGTGCACAAGTCCACAATGACATGCAGACCTAGGCACACACAGCCTCACAGGCCCTATGGAGATGCCAGGCTGTAGGCAGGCCTATGGTGACTGGATCCCTCCTCAGGCAGGGTGAGCACAAGTTCAGAGATCCACTCAAATGTATATGCTTTACAACAAAGTTGGGAGATGGGAGACTTGCTCCACAAGAATAAATATGTTCATTGTCATGTGGAAAGCCAGGTGTGGAGGGCTCCTTATCTACATCTTGCAGCTCAGCTTGGTCTTCCTTGACATGCCTCATGTACTTCCCTCCATTTTTAGCACATGATACCTCTACACCCCATGCAAACCTGAAGCATAGCACAGAGGTCTCAAAGTCTCAGGCCTGCCACTCCCTAGGCCCACGTGGCTCAACCTGAGGGCTCCAATAGCAGAATTGGTCCTTCCTGGGATCTCAGGGATCTTTTTCTTCCACAGCCCCCTAGCTAAAGACTAAGTACCCACCTCTGAAGAGACACATCATAGGCTTGCAGCTCCCCCCCCCCCCGCTCCAAATTTGGAGGTGGCCCAGCATTACTGAGTTGAATATAGATGTTCCTTCTGTTCATCTGAAAGAGTGTAAATGGGCTGGGCAAAGCAGTTCACAGACAGGGTCCTCAAAGACACATACACACACACACACACACACACACACACGCACACACACACACACACACACACACACACACACCTACCTGAGCACATGGGCACATGAGGACCATGATGCCCTGCTTTATTATCTCAGAGTTCTTTCTTTAAATCCATGAATACTACACTCAGTGTGTCCCTCCTATCATGCTGTGACTCTGCAGCTCTCTCCATGGTTGTTGACCCTCCAACAGAGCTAAATCAGGTTGTCATTTCTGAACAGAGTTGAGGACAAGATGGCTGAAAAATAAACACAGGTGTCAGGGAGCCTGGACTAATACCAACCACTAAACATAAGCTCTCTGTTCTTAAACTCAATGCCTGGCTGCTCTAGCGCTCTCCTCCTGTGCCTTGTTCCTAGGCCAGTATATCTCCATGACAACCCCACACACAGGCTCAGCCTCCCCAACCAGGTCACCAGCTCTGTTCCACCTAGCAGGCTATAGTCTGGGGAAGCGGGGCTCTTTCATTTAAGGAGCAATGGAGCTGGAGATAGGAAAAAATCTCACTCTTTAAAGATTAATCTTATTTAGGTGTTTGTGTTTGTGTGTGTGTGTGTGTGTGTCAGAGAATCAGAGAGAGAGAGAGAGAGAGAGAGAGAGAGAGAGAGAGAGAAAGAGAGAGAGAGATGTATGGGTGCTTGCAAAGGTCAGAAGAGAGAACTGGCTCACCAGGAGCTGGAGTTAGAGGTGGTTGTGAGCCACTTGATGTGCATGTTGGGGACTGAACTTGAGTCCTCTGTAAGAACAGCAAGAGCTCCTAGCCACTGATCCTTCCCTCCATCCCCCAGACAGAGTTTTAAGTGTTTACATTTTAGTATTAAACAAAGGTTACCCAAACTTAAAAAGACAAAAACCACATGTTCTCCCTCACATATGGATCTTAGTGTATAATGAATATACATGTTATGTTTGCATGTATGTATGTAAACAAGTGTAAGTATGGGTGAAGTATAACATTTAGAAAGGAGACTAAGAGAGTGTAATATTAGGTAATGAGGAAGGATGGGTATTATGCAAAAGGACACATGGGACATAGAAGAGAAAAAGACTCTAGAAGAGGGCTACAAAGAGGGAAGGAGAAAGAAAAGGGTGGGGGTGAAGAATCTCAAAAAGATACTTCGTTAAAATATTGTCACAGTCTTATCTGTAGGGGTTTGAATGAGAATAGGCTCCATAGGTCCATATGTTTGAATGTTTGGTCCCTAGTCAGTGGAACTATTTAGGAAGGATGAGGAGGTGTGGACTTGTTTGAGGACGCCAGGCCCAGTGTGTGTGTCTCTGCTTGGTAATTGCAGATCAGGATGCAAAGCTCTCAGCTACTGATCCAGCACCATGCCTGTCTGTTTCCTGCCATGATGATCCTGGACCAACTCTCTGAAATTGTAGGCAAACCTCCATGTAAATACTTTCCTTTATAAGAGTTGCCTTGGGCATGGTGTCTTTTCACAGCAGTAGATCAGTAATTAAGGCAGTATCTAACATATTATATGCTGATTTTAAGAAAATAAATGAGTTTAAGTTTCAAAGTGGTTGGGAAATAAGAGCTCAGTTGGTAAAGTGCTATAACAAGCATAAGACCCTGAGTGAGATGCTTATAGACAGCTAAGCATACAGTGGCTACATGGCACAAGGGTAAAGGTGCTTACCATCAAATCCAGTGACCTTAGTTCAATGCTCTGGAACTACTTAGTGGAAGGAGAGAACCAGCCCCTGTAGGTTGTCCTTTGATCTCCTCACATACACAAATATATCAAGTGTGCTGACACACACTTGCAATCCCAGTACTGAGAAGCAGAGACAGGAAGATCCCTGCTACTCACTGGCCAGCTAGCCTAGCCTAATCAATGAGCTCCAAGCCAATGAGAAATCGTTTCCCAAAAACTAAGGTGAGGGCCAGAGAAATAGCTCAGCAGTTAAGAACCTGATATTTGTTCCCAACACCCACTTCAGGTTGCTCACAGCAACTTATAACTCCAGATTCAACCACCTCTGGCCCCTGCAGGCAACTGCACACACATAGTGTACATAGTCTTACACAGTACACACATACATACATTAAAAAGTAAGCGGAAAGATAACTGAGGAATAACTTCCAAGGTTGGCCTCCACATGAATGTGCACAAATTTGTACCAACAAACACACACACATACACACACACACAATCCATGGTTAACTCATAGACTCCAGTGTTTACCAGAAGGACCTGGAACCAGAGACAAGGCTGCTCCAGCCTCCTGTAGAGTCTCTCTCTTTTTTCCCTCCCTCCTTCCCCTCCATGTAGACTGTTTTCCCATTCTCCAGGTCCTCTGGGGGAAGATGGGATCCCCACTTGTCTAGAATGTCCTTATTATAGGCCAGGCACCATCAACCTAGCTTGATCTTCCTTTGGTCCAATTCTACATTCTCAGGGGAGTCTGACCTGCTGAACTGAGGACCAATGGGTACTGGCTAGGGACACAGCCAGGCAGCATCCATATATCTCAGAGAAAGGTGACCACTGAGAATGAAGATTTATATTCATTCTGGTCAATATGATGCTCCTCATGTAATGCCATCACTCAGGAGGTTGAAGCAGGAACACTGTATGTCTAAGAGCAGCCTGCGCTACTTAGTACATTTCTGCCTTAGAAAAAGGGGAGATACTCCAACATTGGCCCAGCCAGGACAGACCTAGGCCACCACATGGTCAGACTATGCTTCAGGTAGAGATATAGATGGGAAATAGGCAGCTATCCCCTTCCAGCTCCATCACTGGGTGGGCTGAGAAGACAGGACCTTAGTTAGCAATGGTGACACAGGACAAAAATAGAAGATGGAGAACCTTCAGATGACCCTAGAAGAGAATATGACCTGTCCAAGATCACAGATGATTCCTGGCTTAGGGAGGATGAGGGCCTGCATGCTTCTCCCAGTCTACACTCTGCACACTAATAGATGAGCTATCCCAGCCAGAAGGATTCTGTGTGACAACAAGGAACTAAGAATGTTTTTCAGAGGCCACCAAGGATCACTGGAGACAAACTAACACCATATGTCTCTGCTGAGATGTGAGAGCACATTTTCTGTTCTGAAGTGGAGGGAATTGAGGAGGACACAGTTGATTGTAGAATGAGCTCTTCTTCCCACCTGCAAGACCTAAAGCAAAGAGAGGCACCAAGGCTCACAAGAGAGGGCCTAGATTCATAGGAGGGACACCAAGATTCACAGATAAAGGGACTCAGTTTTACAGGAAGGGAACCCAAATTTGCAAAAGGGAGAACTAGATTCATGGGAGATGGGACTCAGTTTCACAGAAGAGAAACTCAAATTCACAGAAGAAAGTACCCAGAACCACAGGAGAGGGGACCCAGGTCCATATAAAAAGAGAGTGGGGACCCAGATTCCCGTGCACGCACACACACACATTTGGCTTATGAATCCATTAGGGCTCTTGAACGCTCTGAGAAGACACTCTACTCAGAGCAGAAAACTTACCCTTCTCTGAACTCCAAATCACACACAAGGTGAGGGGAACTGACCACACTCAGAGATCAGGAGCAGAGTGGAAGCCCGTGCTCGGAGCTGTCCAGAGTACTGACCTGCCAGACCCTCTTCTGATGTTCATGGACCTTGAGACTTGCCCTGTGGTCTGTACAACCCACCATGTTTGGGGACGTGTTTTGGTGGAACAAAGAACCAGGATGGTCGCACCTGACGTCCTTTGGTGGAGACAAAGCACACAGGTCACCCTTAGTTGTCTGTGGGTCACTCTCTTGCCCTTACTCACTGCAGCCTTCTACTTGGAACCAGCCCCAACCTCATCCGAACAATGTCATGAATATTCCCTCCTTGATGAACTTCAAGTCTTTTAATGACTCTTCATAAAGGAACAGTGGGGCCAAAAGTTGAGCAAAGGAGATGATTAAAGTGCCTTATTAAAAGCGGCCTTGTAGAATTCTCCACATGAAAGCAAGCACCATTATGAGGCCTTATCCTTATAAATGACGCTTCGCTTTCGCGAACATGCCGAAACCTGATTAGAGTGACAGGCGCTGACTGATACTGCAAACCTGTTAATAACATGAAAATTAGAAGAGGCTCATGCAAAGAAGGGAGATTAATTTAGCCGGAGTACATCTCGCACAAATTGCAAAGTTGTGAATATGTTCTCAGATAATGAGCCTTCCCAGTCATCAGCCCGCTTGTCATCTTCTGTAATTAATGTTAAGGAAGACGCCTTCCTGATGGTTCGAATTACTCATATACCAAGAAAATTTCTTCAGAGAAATAATTTACATTTATTATCATCGGTCTGTTTGTGTGGTTTATTTCGTGCCCGCGTAATTTATTGCGGGACCGTTCGCCTTGCCTTGATTAGTCGCTCGTCAGGATGAGATGTAATTTTTTTTTCTTGATGGCGACATCTAACACTTGACAGTGGTGCAACACTCCTTGTCTCTAGATGGTTCCTCCCCCCCACCCCCACTTAAGTAAACTTTGGGGCTCAGTTCCCCTAAGATTGTCTCTCAGTCAAGATGAGGTAATGGAATAACCATTGGCCAGCATGCCTCCAGGAACAAGAGGGATTCCCTGCTGAGCTCCTGGGGAGGCTCTAGGTCACCTCTCCCCTCCTATGGCCACTGATGAGGCCATGGTATAAGAGTTGACTCCACCCTCTTTGAACCTACCACTGCTTGTGATAGAGTGTTTGCTGTCAGTCTCCCCCCACCCCACCCCCGCCTCACCCTCCACTAACTCCTCCCTCAGGCTGTCTGCCACTGGAGAAACCTCCACACCTGTGTATTCCTCCATCCCTAGCTGTATACCCCCTCCCGTATGATGCACAACCCCTCCGTCTTGACACTCATCCCCTTAGGGACAGCACAGAGCTTCAAGGCACAGGTGTCCCCTAGGTTCATATCCTCCACCCTCCTACCAGGGTTTAGAATCCCCAAGGTGGAAGGACTGACATGGCAGAACAAGACTAAAACAGATCTGTCCATCTCAACAAGACATGCTAAGCCACTGTTGGCCCTGGGCCCATACCTTCTGTCTTCTACGTACCCCAAAGAGCAAAGGCTCTGGACCATGTCTTTCTGGGTTGGCCACTCACTGTCTACCTCATCTTTCTTGCAGGGAGGTAAACAAACAAACAAACAAACAAACAAACAAAATGGCCCTCCTGGGTTTATTCAGTGCACCACCCAATGGGTCCCATGACTAATTCATAACTGTTGATAATGTCTACAAAGGTCCTGTGCATTACAGAAGTTCAGTAACTCATGAAACACCACTATCTCTGCCCTGAAAAGTAACAACGATCATGTGCTATAGCGACAGGCCATGAATTTAACATGAGAGGAGCCATCTCCTAGGTAACAGGCATGAGTATATGATCCATGAATAAGTTAAAACTCAGAGAGTTTAACATTCCTACTTCTGTCCCATAGCCAAAGCCTCAAAGGTGAGTCTGACCCATTCAAGCCCCATGCCTACTGTGACCATTGCTCCAGCATCTCCAGAAACTCACAGCTCCAGCCCCCTTCACGTGTCCCTGCTGGCCTTTCTTTTCTGTAATGCCCTGGGTCCCATTTCTGTCCCTAGGTCTGAACTTTAAAAATATTCTTCCATTCTCCCCAGCAGGGATGTACAGGCTGTGAAAGGCATAAACAGATGTAGTTGGTGTGAGCTGCTGACCCTTGCTCTGCAAATGAGTCAAACAACACAGATCAGGATTCACAGACAGAGATAATGATCTGTTTTATTGGACATCTTTTCCCTACTCCAACCAGTGGCATGGCGCTGGGTCATCCCGCAGTGCACCACTGGTGACAGTTAATGATAATCTATATTTATAAAACGATAGTCCATCAAAGGGGGAATGAATATTTTAGAAGCCACGGACAAATCAAATTGTCTTTGTCAAATGGGCATGTGCTCTGTGCCCAGTGTGTTTTATGGCTCTTTCTGGGGTGGGAAACTCAGGGCTCCTAGAGTGGACTGAAGGGCTGCCTTTCTCATTGAGATGAGAGCTGAGACTTGCTCTTTTAAAGAAGCCAATGAGCTGTGGAGATTGACAGTAGCTCAGTGGAACTGTGCTCTGTTGATGAAGTTAACTTCACCAGGAACCACAGACATAACAGCATCTTTGTGGGCGAGAGTCCATTTATACTTGCTTAAATAAATGTGTGTCTTTGCAAGTCCCGGTTAGAAGGAGCTGAGCCAGGTGGCACATGCCTGTAACCCTGGCACCTAGAAGATAGAGGCAAGAGGATCAAGAGTTCAAGGCTAGCCTCAGCGCTATAAATTTAAGGCCAGCGTAGGCTGTGTGAGACCTTATCTCAAAAGAACAGAAAACCAAAATGGAGAACAGGGGGGATGGCTCAGTGGGGAAAGAATTGGCTGTGCAAGTTCCCCAGGACTCACATCAGAGGGGGAAAGCTGGGTAGTGTGCCCTCATAACAGAGGGGGAAAGCTGGGTAGTGTGTGCCCTCACATCAGAGGGGGAAAGCTGGGTAGTGTGTGCCCTCATAACAGAGGGGGAAAGCTGGGTAGTGTGCCTTCACATCAGAGGGGG
>JADRCD010184683.1:0-18478 GCA_019843815.1 Montemys delectorum
TCTCTCTCTCTCTCTCTCTCTGTCTCTGTCTCTCTCTTCCTTGCTCTGTCTGTTTCAGCTACTATAAGGTGGGTATCTGTGTTCTGTTATATGCTTCACACCATGATGCTCAGCCTCACCTCAGGCCAGAAGTAATTGCGCCTAGAGTGTGGACTGAAAACCTTCAAAACAATGAGCCCTGATACATCTTCCCTCTTTTAAATTGATTTTTACCTTTATTTTGTCATAAATAGGAAGCCATTTACTATATGAAATGTACACAAAAAAATCTACCAAAATATCAGCAGCTTTATCAGAAATTATAGAACACTTTTATATCTACCTTTCCCCTTTCATGGATGTTGCAATATTTGACAATAAAATATATTATCTCTATAATGAGGAGAAAAATGTTAAAAGAAGAAAAAAATGTTAGTTAATGAGTTAGATAAATTAGGTCTTGGAGACATTGTCCTTAATATTCTAAAAATTGTTATCTGTAGAAAGATTTAAATGTTCAACTTTAAATTACTTTTGGGATTATAGGATCTCTTAGAAGAAAACAAAGTTGTTTTTAAATTGGCTGCTAGAGGCACTGTGAAGTCCCCTGGAAATACTTGGTGCCCAAGGGTTAAAGAGTGAAGAGGTGGCAGGCTGACATATTGGCCCTGGACACACACACACACACCATACCACACCACACCACACCACAACACACCACAACACACCACAACACACCACACCATATCACATCACACCACACCTATCTGCCATCCAGGCTCTGGGTTACTCGTGTCAGGTACCACTTAATCGTATGTAGCTCAGAGAGATTACTCTAGTGCAAGCTATGTGACTAGGAACAGCTAGGAACATCATTTCTATGATGTCTTCCTTGATTGAAGGTTGTAATACCAATCAACTATGTAATCTATTAGATGTGGGTAACCTGAGAGAGAACCCTACATGGATACTTAAATGAGGTAGATTAGAACAGAGGTGGACCTGTTATTTTCAGAAAGTAAAGACCATATAAGAAATCAGAATCCAGAATAATTGATCTTACTTGAAAATTTTATTAATTAAATAGAAAATTATTTCCTGAAGGAAATACATTGCTACATGTGAATATAGTTTTAAATTGGCATTTGCTTACTTTAGAATACGAAAGAATGGTAGCCTAGGAATTGAAATACTATATACTGGCCACTGTCTCTGGCCAAGATCTTTTGGGTGTTATGTAAATCTTTATGACAACCCGATGGCTTTGGCAACTGTTATTTTATCTATGCCATGCTTGGGTTAAGTGATGTACAGGATTTGGACAGCTGACGACAGCACCTCTGCATAGAGTCTCCAGTCCCCAAATTAACTCCTCAGGAGCAAGACAGTAATCTGTAAAAAGACCTTATCAACACAAGTACAGGAGATAAGGATGCTACTTCCTTCTAGTAAGGTCAGTAAGGATGCCACAGAAGGCTGCTACAGCTGTACCCTAGCAGGAACTGCAGGAATTGCTTGTTCTAATCAATCTGACAAGGAGGCCCTTGAACAGGGGAAGAGTCCATAAGGTAAGAGAATCAAGCTCCCTTGGTATTATCAGCAATGAAAGAATGTACTCTGTGTCTGAGTAGTAGTGAGAATGGTGAGAAAGAAAGAGAGAAGGAAAGAAAGAGAGAGGGGGGAGAGAGAGAGATCTCCCTTCCCCGTGCTTTTAGCATTAACTCCTGGGTATTCGTCTATTTAAACAAACATCTTTCATGTCAAGAACAGAGACACTCTCGGCAGCGGGACAAACTAGATAAAGGAAGATACAAAACGTCCTTGATAGTGCTGAGTACTAACTGCTGAGTTCTCCTGAAGAAACCTTCCGGGGGAATGAGTGCTAAACTGCTCAGATGATTCCTTGGGCTGCAGTCAGGATCTAAATGAACAACCCCCCCTTTACAAAGGATATGCTAGTCTTTCCTGTTGGTTAAAAGGGGGAGAGGCATGGGGGAGACGTGCAAATGCTTCATGACCCACATTTTGTTTCTCCCTTTGCTGATGCACAATAATAAATACCAATCTCCGATCAAGCCAATAGACACACATCAATACAGACAGAGTGAAGAAGCAGGACCGAAGTGTTACCTACCACAGAAAGAAGGACAGGAAGAGCAGAGATGGCGCTCCCTGGTGTTTTCCCCCTCCTTCCTAACCACAAGGCTCTCCTCTTTTTCTCCCCTGTGTGGGACACTGCTGGATGGTTACAATGCTACTTGCTGTACTGCTAATCGTGAACACATTCTAAACACTGAGCTATAGAATTACATACAGAATTGAAGCTGTATAGATCTGTCTGTTTATCTGGTACCTGTATGAGTTTTGTGAGCTAAAATCAGAACATGAAAAGGCATTGAACTCATAAAGCCTTTTTTCTGTTTCCTGACCATTTACTGTTTTGTTTCCTATTTGGAGAAAACTTATATTAATGTTCTGGGTTCTCCTCTGAGGAAAATTTTAAAATGGCCTTTCAAATGCTTATAATAATAAAATAAGGTTAATTAAAATTTATTTGGAAAATAAGATTGGATTATTAATACCTTAAGTCCTATTTTATAGGTAAAAATCTCAACTTTTCTAGGCATGCATATAAAAATCATCATCATTTATAGTGTCAGGAAGTTTTATTTTTCCTGTATTATTATGAGCATCATCATCCATTGTCTTTAATCCTTCTCTAAGACTACAATTTTCATGGGTTATGCGTGTGATACTATGTCTTTTTCCTTGTCACACCATGACCTTCACATGAATGGTCTATGTATCCTGAAGGAACAATTGTAGCAACTAGTAAGACATAATTTAAATTAAAATAATAACAGCATCTACATGGTTATTTATTTTGTTTATTATATTATTAGATGTTTGGGAAAAATGTTAATATGTTTGTAATGAATTTTCAGAACACACTTCTAGCATCTCATCAGTGGGAATTGTGACTATCAATAGTTTGACAAAACTTATCTTTAGCGTCTTAATGACTTTCTTGCTAGGTCTAAATTACAAAAACTTTACATTAAGAAATGATTTTGTGGGCCATTAAATATTCTTTGATATCTAGTTAGACAGCTAATAGAAATTGGTTGTATTTTTTTCTTAACTTGTTTGTTTCACATATTATACTAAATTTTCAGGCATTAATTTGGAATTCTGTGAATTAATAAAGATAAGTGACACCATTTTTAACATATGCTTTAATGTCCTCTGTATTCTTTGTATGTGTATTTACAAATCGTCTTTGTTAGAATTTAATTGTCTTTGCTCTGATAGATTTTGGTAAAAATCTATTTTAATTTAATAAATTATAATATTTTTCTTATGAATATATGGTATAAGCATATAAATTACTTTTTACTTAAAAGCATAAATACCTACCACAAAGCATGCTGAACCCTGTGTCTGTTTTAAAGAAAATGCAAACAAAAGAATGCTAACAACAGAAGCTATTGTGAATCCTAGTGTGCACGGCTTAGTTTGTGACTTCAGACTTTCTAATTTAAAGAGAGGTAGGAATGAGCCTGATTGCTGCTGCATGGGCTAAAGACCACCTTGAAGTTGCATAATATAGCATATACATTGTCTTTCCTTCCATTTTATTTCTATAATGCTTTTGGAGAAACTGATAAAAATCATCAGAGAGAAAAACCACCCATGGAAGAGAAGAGCGCCCTGGGTTTCATCCCAGTACAATGAAATTGCAGAAATTGGAAGAGGGCAATGAGGAATCAAGACAGGCTTGGCATGCGTGCTGGGCTGAGTGCTGGATGCGTTTTAGTTTGTTTTGTGTGTTTACTGATTTCCATTTCTCTGCTTCATCCTCTATCTAAAAACAATAGCCTACCTTGCTTGGATATCTGTTTTTAAACAGAGAGAAGATGCCACGGTCCCTCCACCCTTCTGTCCTCAACAGCCCCACTGCCATTCTACATGGATTCTGTTCTCACACTTTCTTTAAATTGTAAGTACTCTGTCTTTAACCTTCCTTTCATTTTCCATTTCCCCAAAACCAACAATTCAGCCTTCACTTTTTCCGCTGTGATAGTCAGTCCTTGTAGCCAGTGTGGCTAGATAGCAAAGTACCATACAAGGAGAAAGGAGCAGTTCCTAACGTGCGAAGATGCAGTTGCCATCATTTCTGTTTTAACCTTTGCCAGAATCACTGCCCGGCTGATGTTCTCCATGGGAAAAGAAATGACTTGGAAAGGAAATGGAGATAAAATGTTTTTCCTGTTCTGTTCCACATAAGAAGATGATGAGAGTGCCCTGGCCTACAATCAGCCAAGCAGTAAGCCCTTCATCCAGTCTTAAAGCTCTTTGGATACAGAAGAGCCAAGGAAATGTGTGATATGGGATAAGGATATGATCAGAAGATGAAAAAATTTCATTCTAGCACAACCCCGGAAACAGAAGCTGTGACGAGATAACAAGCTACAGGGTACAATCTTTTATATAATTAGTCTACCATCATGTTTAGACACCCTAAAAATGTAAATATGGGGGAAACGAAAGAAGGCTGGGTCTTTAATGTTGTAGGTCTACAATTTTAAGTAGACAAAGTAGAACAGAAAGATAAGTCACATGGAAATGGAAGAAAAATTACTAGACCACTTAAGACTCTAAAGTGTGTATTGATTGGCAGAGTAAAAACCAAGGCTAGAGGATTCCAGGTGTGTGGTTAGTAGAGGCAAGTCAGATCAGGAGGATCCCCACATCGTTGTTCTTGATGATACTAATCCCAATAACTATGAAATGGTTACAGGAGGAGGCTATGATCTGGGCTTCAGAGCTTTCGTCTCTATCACACTTATGACTAAAAGTAAAACAAGTGATGCTTGCTATCAAGTTTAACACAGCAAGAAGGAACTTCCCCCTAATAGTCTTCTCTTGCTGGGAAGTTGTGTAGGAGTCTGTGAGACATGATCCAGTCTACTGGTTTCTATAGTCAGTCAGACTTAATGAGCTAAAGCATTCTATCAGCTTGCAACAATATAATGAGATAACAAAAAAGTGCTCAAAAATTAGCCATCAATTTCATCACATACAAAAGCTCCATAGCCCAAGCAAAACTACTTTGGAATAACTTAAAATGCCACTTAAAGCACCAAATAGAAAAGTTAAAATTAAAATATATGTTAGTAATAATAGATGCTAGATTAACTTATCTAGTAAAACAAAATATAAGTCTAAGAGGCACATGGGAAATGAAAAACTAGGAAGTTACAAAAAGAAGAAATGTAGTTCTCGGTGGTTTCAGTTAAAGGGGGAGTGGATTCCAGTATCCTCAGTGCCTGAAAGTTCCTGAGAACCAAATCCATGGTTTCCAGACTCTGTTTAGATGCTACATACACACACACACACACACACACACACACACACACACACACACATACACATACACACACGCGCACACACACGCACACACACACCCACACACGCATGCACGCACGCGCACACACGCACATACACACACACACACACACACACACACGCACGCACGCACATACACACACATGCACGCACGCACATACACACGCACACACACGCACACACATACACACACACGCACGCACGCATGCGCGCACGCGCACACACACACACACACATTCTTGTTATAACTTTAATCCCCTTACTCTAAAATAAGATATTTTTTGAGACAGGGTCTCATTATGTAACCCTGACTGATCTGGAAATTGCTGTGTAGTCCAGGGTGGCTTCAAACTCACAGAGATTCATATGCCTATGCCTTGGTCTTGGCCAACCAAGTGTTGAGATTAAATGTGTGCACCACCCTATTCAAGCCATCTAAAAATTTTTAAATAAATCAACTTTTTCCACTTCTATAAATTGGACTTAAAATATAATTTATATTGAATATGAACATAAACTTAAAATTGTTATGTTTTATTATGTAATTTATTATACTGTATATTCATCTATTAGTGACATATTGGAACTACCTACTATATCATCTAGTAGATTCCATCTAATCTAATTCACAAAACATTATTGTTCTCTAGGTGACACTAGCCTAGTAACAAAAAAAAAAAAAAAAAATACCTATATGACCACGCTTGAAAGAAGTTTGACCTGAGATTATATTCAATTAGAGACCTGCCACTTCCTAGCACAATTCCAGGTCTCTACTGCCATTTGATGATGAGCATCAAATTACCTGTCTCTGCAGCTCTTTCATAATTAGTGAAAATATAATAGCCCTGCCATTGCTGACTTTAGGAACTTCTTTAAAAAACCGAAGAAGATAAAATATGTGAGAGTTATCCTATGAATCTCCATCAACAACCTACGTTTCCTTGAGTCATGACCTTGTATGACCTTGTATGAGTTCTGCAGGTGAGCTGAGTAGGTGAAGATGGGAAATTACTCTGCAGTGACGGAATTCTTTCTCGTGGGACTTTCCCAGTATCCAGAACTGCAGCTTTTCCTATTTGTGCTCTGCCTCATCATGTACTTGATAATCCTCCTGGGAAACAGTCTGCTCATTATCATTAGCATCCTGGATTCTCGGCTCCATACCCCCATGTACTTTTTTCTTGGGAACCTCTCTTTTTTGGACATCTGTTACACATCCTCATCCATTCCTCAAATGCTCATCATGTTTACGTCAGAGAGAAAATCCATCTCCTTCCTTGGTTGTGCTCTACAAATGGTTATCTCCCTTGGCTTGGGCTCTACGGAATGTGTCCTCCTGGCTGTGATGGCCTATGATAGGTATGCAGCCATCTGCAATCCATTGAGGTACCCTATAATCATGAACAAGGTATTATATGTGCACATGGCTGTGTGGTCCTGGGTCATAGGCTGCCTGAACTCTCTAGTCCAAACAATCTTGACAATGGTGTTACCTTTCTGTGGTAATAATGTCATTGACCACCTTACCTGTGAGATCCTGGCTCTCCTTAAACTTGTATGCTCAGATATCATCATAAATGTGCTTATCATGACAGTGGCCAGTATTGTTTTGTTGATGGTTCCTCTGCTGTTAATCTTTGTGTCCTATATTTTTATCCTTTCTTCCATCCTGAAGATTAATTCTGCTGAAGGAAGGAAGAAAGCCTTTTCTACCTGTTCAGCCCACCTAACTGTGGTCATCTTATTCTACGGTTCAGCCCTTTTCATGTATATGAAACCCAAGTCAAAGCACACCAAAGCATCTGATGAAATCATTGGACTGTCTTATGGAGTCGTGACTCCAATGTTGAATCCCATCATCTACAGCTTGAGGAACAAGGAAGTAAAAGACGCTGTGAAGAAAATTTTGAGCAAACATTTGTATCGGTGGAAAATCTGAAAGGCCTTGGGGGCCTATGAAAGTCAGCCTCGGGATCAGACGACGTGCTGAGTTTTCAAAGTCAGCTTGAAAGACCAAGCATGAAGCTACCATTCTCTTCAAGCTATGGCGTGTAAAGCTTCTGCAGACTCCACGGCTGTGTGCAGCTCTTCGCATCAGTCCCTCAGGGGTTTTCATCAAGTCAGTCTTTCTCCTTCTGTCTCCCTTCTCACTCATTTTTTCCTCATGTTTGTCTTCCTCTTCTCTCTGCCATTTCTTTCTTGTTCTTCCACTCATCGTCTACTTTTTTTCTTTCTAAGCTATTTTTCATTCATTTTTAATCCAACACCCATCACGCTATGGCCTAGAATCCTCTCTAAAAGTAAAAGAAAGTATCCTTTCCATTTACAACTTAATAGTTCTTGCTTTGAGTCCATGTGGTGCTGGGAAAGGCTAACCTCACCTCCTAGAAATAGCAGGAAGCAGGGAGCATACACCTAGCTGATGAAGGGACACTCTCTGACCCGGTGACTGATGCTATTACCCAAGTCAGCCAGGTCAGCAGAGCCACATTCAGTCCCAGATGCTGCTGCCATTTGAGAAAAGCAGCAGTCTTTCTAAGCTTGGTGAAGAAGCATGATCTGAGGTCCAGTCTTTGCCAGAACCAAGAAAAGGCCCAGGTGAAGGCAAGTGGGGAGTTCAAGGAGAAGAGAGGGTGTCTGCTGCTGCCACTTCCACTCCGTGATCCAGCTGTGGCTAAAGCAAAATTCGCAAATGTTCTTTTGGTTATGACTTAATAAACCACCTTCCTACAATGCCCCCCCCCATTTTTTAGCTGGATTCTTGCCGTTCACAGTCATATATCCTTAACTCAATATCCCCTTGCCAACTCCTTATTCCTATCTTTCCCCATTTTTATTTTTGAGGAAAAGGTTAAAAGATTTAAATGAATCCCAAGTATCCAGTATCCATATTTTTTTAACACAGGTGTTTATCCATTCTGTGTGCATGTACATGTGTGCATGCATGCCACAGTGCAAGTGCAGAGGCCAGATGAAAACTGGTACAAGTCAGTTCTCCTCATCTATCACGTGGTTTTTAGGGATCAAATTCGGGTCCTCAGGCTTGGTAGAATGAACTTTTACCTGCTGATCCATCCCACCATCCCTCCTTTCTTTTAATAACTAAAGTATAATCATCTGTTCTCCATTCACGGTGCACACAAATAGTCTACTCACCTCCTAATACTTGCTGGGGGTGTTCATATTTTCCTGGAATCTAGCTATCATTTTGGCTACATCACCAGCTTCCACACCAGCATGCATTTTAAAATATTGAAATCGAGTCTACAAATACTTCGAGTAGTGTGCTGTGTTTGATAATTGCATCTAGCTCTATACTTAAAATTTGGGCTCAATACAAAGCCAAATAAAGTCACTGATAATCCGCCCTTGTCATGAGTACTGGAATTGCCATCACAACACTACTAAAACTAGCGTTCACATGGCTCCTTCTTACCAAAGAAAGAACCATGATTGGAATCAACCAAAAGCACTTTTAACATCCCTACTTGAGTTTCTTTAAAACTGCTACACCACAGCAATCCTTATAAAAAACGCCACTGCATTTTAGTTCACAGCTGCTCGGAAACATCTTTTCCAACATTTCTTATTGCCCAATCATCCCACCATTTCCAACCTCTCCTCTGCTCCTTTTCTTAACCATGATAATCTTTTTTCGTGCAAAACCAGCTCTCCTGCTGAGGCAAGGAATTTAGAGAAAGATGGAGTTTAAAGAAGTTGAGAAATGTGGGCCTGTTATGGGAGAAGAGCTGTTAAAATCTCAAGCTCTGCACTTTTTTTTTCTCCTAAGAGATAGGGAGACAGTTCAGTGGGAAAGAGAGTTTGCTGCATAAACCTAAGGGCCTGAGTTCAGATGCTAGCACCAATTTCAAAGGACAGACAGGGTCTCATGGAAGCCTTTTTTTAAAAAAAAAATTAGATATTTTCCTTATTTACATGTCATATGGTATCTCCTTTTCCAGTTTCCCCTCTGGAAAAAAAAAAAGAAAATAAGAAATAAATAAATAAATAAAAACAGAACAACAACAACAAAAAAAAAAAAAAAACCTGTTCCCTCCCCCACTCCCTGCTCACCAACCCACCTTCTTCTGCTTCTTGGCCTTGGCATTCCCCTACACTGGGGCATAGATCCTTCACAGGGCCAAGGGCCTCTCCTCCTGTTGATGACCGACTTGGCCATCCTCTGCTATACACATGCAGCTGGAGCCATGAGTCCCCCCATGTGTGCTCTTTGGTTGGTGGTTGAGTCCCTGGGAGCTCTGAGGGTACTAGCCTTTAACCCCAGTGCTACAGAAGCCATGACAAGAGGATTGCTGGAGCTTGGGAGCCTCCAGCCTAGTTCTTCGTTCCATGAGACACCCCATCTCCAGTAAGATGGAGAGGCATAGATCGGGTCACCTGATGTTGCCCTAGGGCCTCCACGTGTGCGAAGGAGAATGCATTCGCACACACACACACACACACACACACACACACACACACACACACACGTGTACATGCACCACATAGGCACATGCCTCACACACATGCACAAGGAATTCTTGTCCTCCAATATTATTTGTCAAAGCAAATCTTAACTTTAAGGTCACCCTGCACTACTTGTCACAAAATAAACAAAAGCAAAAAACAACAACAAACAAACAAACAGTATCCACAAAAGGGAAAAAAATCCCCTGGGAGCTGAGCCTCTGCACAGCTTGCAGAGGATTATCCTGAATGCGATGCCACCTTTCCCTGGGATGCAAGTGAACTGAGAATGGGCATTCATCTTTCTGACCATAGTAGACAAAAGTAACCAGATGCCTCAAGCTCCCGTTGCCATGACTTCCTCATCAAGAACTATGAGCCAAAATAAACTCTTTTAAAAAAAAAAAAAGTGTGCTGAATGAGTGAATGAACCAATGTGTGGTTGACTTTCTTGTACTGAAGAAAAATAAGATTTTCCATTGCCTGAAGAATTCTTTTGGTTTTTCTTTTATTCTCATTCCCCTCCTCTCTCTCTCTCCCTCTCTCTCTCCCTCTCTCTCTCATCTCTCCAAACTGAGCATGTCTCACATCTCCTCTGACCTCAAGTGTGGTTACCACTCTACCTTGATTCTCTGCACTTAAACTCCCACAGCAATGTAGTTAGGCCACAGTGCTAACTGGGTAAAGCTCTATAGTCTCTTTAACTACGCACACAGCTATTGGTTTATTGAATGTGCATTAGGGGAAGAGCTGTGAATTATCTGGCTTTGTAACCCCACAGATATTAGCAGAGTAGACTTGTGTCAGATGATTCATTGAATTATTTGACTTTTTTATGGTCTGTTTGTCTTTTTAAGAAATAATTTTATAGCCGGGAAGTGGCAGCACACGCCTTTAATCTCAGCACTTGGGAGGCAGTGGCAGGTGGATTTCTGAGTCTGAGGCCAGCCTGATCTACAGAGTGAGTTCCAGGACAGCCAGGGCTACACAGAGAAACCCTGAATCCAAAAAAAAAAAAAAGAAAAGAAAAGAAAAGAAAAAGAAAAAGAAAAAAGAAAAAAGAAAAAAAGAAAGAATTTTATTGTATTTATTTATTTGCTGTATGTGTGCATGTACATGCTCATGTACATGTGTGTATGTGTATGTGTGTGCACATGTATGTGTGTGGCATGAGTGTATTAATCAGAAGACAATTTTCAAGAGTCAGTTCTCTCCTTCCCAGGTATGGAACTTGAGTCATCAGTGTTGTTGGCAAGCATCCTTATTCACGAAGCCAACATATTGAGCCCCATTTTTCTTTAAAGAGAATTTATTTTAAAAAAATGTGTATAGTGTTATTTAAGGCATGTACTACTGCAGCAATGTCTTGAATTAAAATGATATTCCCTTGGTTGTATATATGGTTTTCTTTGCTCTGGACATCGGAAAATTCTAACTGATTGACAGAGTTTACCCAGCCCAGCCACACACAGATGTAATCACTTGAACTAACTTGTTGAACCTGTAATTTGATTATGGCCAACATAAAAGATTAATATATAGAACAGTGACTTCTGTATGTACCACCAGACCTGAGGCTTATTCTAATGGCTTCTCAAATACATGTCCAAAACAGAATCTTTAATTACCTATCTTCAAAGTATTTTCCTTTGAGTCTTTCCCATCTCGGGAAGTGAAACATCAGCATTCAGCCACCCAGCAAATTCTATCTTCTACATTCAACCCTCCCACCCCCCACCCCCCACCATGTGTGATTACATCCTTTACTGCTCTCCAATTCCAAATCACATCGTGTCTCCCAGGCTATGTAATAGCTTCCCACATAACATCCTGGCTCCTACCTATGTCCTCTTACAACCCATACTCAGAACACAACTGACGTGTTCCATTTCAAAGGGTGCAGACTGAGGCTATAGAACACACAGAATTAAGTGGTTGTGTTAAAAATCAGAACTACATGCCTCTGTTGGGTATTATACTGAAGGTATTATGAGAAAGGACAAGAGGGAATCTTTCTGAAGTTAATGTGCTATATTCTTAAAAGGATTCAAATAGTACAGGCATGCATTTGTCAAAACTAACTATGACACTAAAGTTTGTTATTTTACAGCATGCAAATTTCTCTGTTATTAAAAATTCATGCAACATATTCTGGCAGTTTCCCCTCCCTAGAGGCTCCCAGATCCTCCCCACCCTCCCTACCTATGCAACTCCATGCCTTCTTTATTTTTGTTAGAAAACAAATAGGCAAAAGATTTAAAAAAAAAGCATACAAGGAAACACACAGATACATACACACACACACACAAACACAAAATTAGAAACCATGACATATAAGTAAAGATATAGTAAGATCAAAATATTCAAACAAATTAATACTAGGTTAAAAAAACGCTAACAGAGTTGAGTTTGTTTTGAGTTGGCCATCTGCTGCTGAGCATGGGGTCTATCTTTACATGTTGCTTGTGAAGAAAAGCAAAATCTAATTTTTCTTTGGAAGTGGTTGTGAACTGGAGATACCATCCTGGTTTGGTTTGGGATGGGAGCTCATGTTCACTCCCTGTAAATTTCTAATCGAACGGAAAGCTATAAATGTTTAACTAATGAATCACATGATGATGAAATATTTATGATATAATATAACATCTAGAGCTTCCTTTAAATACATCCAAAACGTAACTTGCACTTAAAGGAAGAACAGAGAACAGACTCGTTGCTCTAAATAAACCTAGAAAAACTGTGAGAGGCAGAAGCTGAATATCAGGACTATATTATTCAGCATTAGCCTTTCTCTGTTCCCCTTTATGTTTGAAAGTTTTAGAATATACATGGCTTAAATGGATAAATATACAAAATTTGTGAGGTCAGTGGTTCTTGAATAAATTTATCTGTGATTAAGTCAGAGGCAGAAATTGAATCCTAAGTGCTATCATTATATATCCTCTTTTTCTATCTTGAAAATAGGATTTTTTCCATACAATAAATTTTAATTACTTCCCCCCTCCTACTCCTCTTCACTTCCTCTTCCATCCCTGTCTGTCTCTCCTTAGAAAAGAAATATCCATCTATGTGGGGCAGTGTGGGACAGTGGTCTGCTCAAGTAACTTAGGCTCAGTTGAGTTTGTAGCTTTGAGCTCTGGAGCCTCCGTAGGCAGTTTTCTGCTTGCAGGGGGTGGCAGGAGCTCAGCCATAACTCCTGAGTCTTTGGTTCCTGTTTAAGTCACAACCCCTCACAGCTGCCCCTGCAGGAGATGTGTGCTCTATCAGGCAGACAATGTCCCAAGCTCCCAGCATTCTAGCTGGACCCTACACCCAGTCATCTGACCACAAGCCAGACATGCCATGCCCCATACAATACAAGGGGCGATTTGCCCCCTCCTCACTCTCTTGCTCTTTGTCCCTCCCTTGTTTCTTTCTCTCTTCTCTTGCTCTTTGTCTCTTCCCTCTCTTGCTTCTTCTCTTCCTCTCTTGCTCTTTCTTTCTTGCTCTTGCTCTTTATTCTCTTCCCTTGCCTTCTTGCTCTCTTGCTCTCCTCCTTTCCTTTCTCTCTCTTTCTCCTTCTCTTCTCCTCTCTTTCCTCTCCTCTCCTTCTCTCTACTTGACCAGCCTATTTTCTCTTTCCTATAATAAAATATCTCATTTATACATTGCCTCCTTTTTAACTAACGCACTCCCTGCCACAGGCCTCAGCACCAGGAAGAGAGAGACCCAGGCCATCAGCAGAAGGACCAGCCTTTGGTACAACACATCTAAGGGATGAAAATAAAAGAAAAGCAAATGAGAGTAGGACAAAATAACCAAAAAAGAAACAGAGCTAAAGAAAAGGCACAAGACATGCATATAGAGGCCAAGCCACACTCGTTCATACTCACAGGAATCCCATAAAAACAAAAAACCAAGGCCGTAATATATACATGTAGGACTTGTAAAGTCAAACAGACAGACAGATAGATAGATAGATAGATAGATAGATAGATAGATAGATAGATATAAATAAGTAAATAAATGCCTAACAAAGTACTTCCAGAGATACTGTTGAGTTCGTTTTGTGTTGGCCATCTACTGTGAGCCTACCTTTAAGAGTAGTTTGTTTCCCCACAGAGACTCTCTTGGAGAAAACAAATTTTTCATTTGCAGGTAGCTATCAATTAGATATTGTTTTTGGGTTAGGGATGGGGGTATGTGCCCACTTCTCCTTTCAGCTCTACGATCTGCTGTAGAACGTGGCAGGCACTGTGCATGCTGCCAGACTGTGAGTTCATTTGTGCTGCTGTGTTAGGAAGGCCCTGAGTCCTTGGTGTCCTCCATCCCCTCTAGCTATTACACTCTATCTCTTCCACAGGGTTCCCTGAACACTGAAGGGAGGGATTTGATTTAGCTTTTAAATCTAAATGTTCGAGGGCTCTTACTCTCTGAATATTGTCTGGCTGTGAGTCTCAGTTTGTTTCCATCTCCATAGGAAAGGGAAATAAAATAGTTACAGATGCAAAAGAGAGCGATTAGAAAGGGATGATCAAACAGGGAAAAGGCAGAAAGATGGAGCTAGGGAGGGAATACAGGGAGTGATCGCTGAAACTAAGAACCATTTGAGAAGTTGCATGAAAACCTTATAGTTGACGCTTCCAAAAATATATGTGTATATGGACACAATCTACTTTAAATCTCCAAATAATAGGGGAGAGAGAGCCCCAATTGTACATCCCTTGTCACCAAAATGCAGCTTCCAGTACTGGGAATGTGTTACATTTAATCAGGTTCTTGGCCAAAGGTGTCCATGGGAACTCCTAAACAGCAATGGTAAGGTTCCATTGCTGAAAACAACACGCATAGAACTTACTGGACACAGAACACTTGAGCTGATGCCCCTATAGAGCCTTCACTCCTACTGACTAGTGTTCATGGTATGGACAGGAAGGTACTCTGCACTCTACCAAAGGAGAAAGGTAAACACCAACCCAGCTACAAACCTTCAATCTAAAATAGCCACCTGCCTGCAAGATATCCTTGGTGCAGTACTGGCACAAGGTTTATGAGAGTAACCAACCAAGTTAAAGTCTACTCCATGAGCTAGAACCCAGTGTTGTTTGGCTGGCCAAGAACCTGAGACTAGGTAGACCCAGGGACCTAGGGGAAAACCAAAAAAAAAACACTTGCTAGAGAAACATAGCAATGACTCCTAACGATATTATGCTAAAGTCATAAACCAGTGTCTTGATCAGCTATCATCTGAGAAGCTTCATCCTGGAGCAGATTACAAATATTCTTAAACTTAGGAAGAAATTCAACTATTTTTCAACAGTTAAAACTTTTTAATTAGGCTATTTACATCCCTTACAAGAGAAAATGTTAAAATAAATTTAATAGTCCCTGTGAAAACTTTATTGAAAAGTCTCTCAACTTAGAAAAAAAAAGTTCTGTTATTTTAAAAGCAAAACTTCTTAATAGGTACTTACAACTCTTGCAAGTGAGAAATTAAAAATAAAGTTTAATGGTCCCTGTGAAACTTAATTTACTATGCACAGCTTTGACAGGGTTTCAGCTGCTATTCCCAGGGGATGGATACAAGGAAAGAAAAAGAAAGCGAAGAAATATATCAGATTTATCAGAATCAAGTTGGCATGATGCACTGTTTTCAATATTCTTTCAAATAGTTTTTGGCTACTTCTACTATTTGGGCTACTATTTTCCCAAGTGTGTCAGACTATGTGAACTTTAGCAAAGGAAGGATGGTTTTTCTTATGGTTTTTCACTCAACATCTAATATAATTAAAGCCAGGAAGTTCCTCAAAGAACCTATGACAACCTACATGACAATTGCCTATTTATTGTATTACACTGTTATTCTTAAAAACATTGAATTTTCATAATCACACCCATTTCCCCAGAGCCTTTCTGATATTGAAACAATAAAAATTGAGTTAAATTTTAATTCAAGCCGAAGTGGTTCTTCCCTGTGTTTTCTCACATCAGATGCAGGACAAAATAAATGTCAGTTACTGTTGGTTTAAGACAACATAACTGAATAGCAGTTGTGTTACAGTAGTGATTCAGATGGCTATAACTGCTCATCTGAAAGCCTCATACCATTATATTTATAAAGGTATGGAATTTCACTTAATGAAATTATTACTAGCCATGCCCCTACTCAGTTTAAAATTTATGTTTCTGAACAAAAGTTTTGAAATTCAAGGCATTTTAAAAGAACAAAAATGCATGCCAGAGACCATAACAAATGAAAGAAATTACTTTAAGTCAGTCAAGTAGATGGAAATGACTTTATATTAAAATAAATTTGTGCTCAAATAACAGAAAATGTTGGTAAGCCTGGGGACTCATAGGAAAGGCCATCTTTGGAGCCTCCTTGAAGGGCTAAACCTGTTAAAGTTCTTTGTCCACTTTTAATGGCTTATAAACTTTTATTGTAGCTGCCTTGGGAAATATTATACTTTGTCCCTACAATAATCGTATTTTGTTACCTCCCCATTTATAGTTCCTGAGATCATGTAGTGATACTCAGTGCTTATTTCTCAGTATACATATTGGACCATAAGATTCCTTCATCCCACAAATTTTGATAGCAAATATATTATCATTAAGTTCATGAATACTTATACATTCTCCATCATGATATTTGTAACCTAAAAATTATTTTCTTCCTAACGAGGCAGAAAGACTGTAAGAGTCAAAGGGTATGAAGGACCCCAGGAGAACAAAGCTCCCTGAATCAACAAAAGCAAGGAGATATGAGCTCATAGAGACTGAAGCACCAAGCACAGGGCCTACATGTCTCTGCACCAGGTCCTCTGTGTATATTACAGGAATTAGCTTAGGATTTTTATGGGACACCTGCTCATGAACAAGTGGGACTCTGACTCTTTTTGGTTTTTTCGAGACAGGGTTTCTCTGTGTAGCCCTGGCTGTCCTGGAACTCACTCTGTAGACCAGGCTGGTCTTGAACTCAGAAATCCGCCTGCCTCTGTCTCCCAAGTGCTGGGATTAAAGGTGTGCACCACCAGTTCCGGGTGGGTCTCTGACTCTTGTGCCTCTTCTTGAGACTCTTTTCCTCCTGTTGGGTTGCGAGGTCCCAACTTGATATGATAGTTTTGCTTCATTTTATTATATTTTATTTTGTTTGGGTGTTATCTCTTAGAAACTTGATCTTTTCTAATGAGAGACAGAAAGGGAGGGTGTCTGGAGGTGAGGGGAGGTTGGGAAGAACTGGGAAAAGAGGGAGGGAAATTATATTCAGGATATATTGTATGAGAAAAGAATCCATTTTCAATTACAAAAAAAGAATGGCATGCCTAATAAAGTATATTGTGACTCAAAAAAAAATGTTAAGGGCTTACTTTCTTTCCTAAAAAACAAAGACAAGTATTATAAATATCGTAGATGACAGAAAGCAGAAGTGTCTGGGAAATGTGTTAGTCCATACGCTAAGTGAAATGTTTAACCAAAGATGACAGTGCAAATCAGCGAGAGGAAAATATAAATGAATGCTCCAAACATGGGGAAAGGAAAAGTGTACATTAAATAAGGCAGGGAGGACATAAAACATAAAAGACTAGGAATTTTTTTTCCACATGCAAGAGGTTTAATTAAGGGGAGGGGCAGTAGTGGAAAGAGAGGAGGGAGAGAGCAAGACTAGGAATTTAACTTAAAAACATTTATGTGGAAAAACTTACAGCTGAGACAGTTCAAAATATGACACAGATGGTAGTTATCACATATACATAATTACACAAAATGGATTAGAATCCAGATTGCCTTTTCCTTTATTTCTACACTAGAGATTGAACCCCCTTCGTTGAATGGATACAGTAACCAGAGCAACATGACCTGGATGCAGTGATTGAGTGATGCGAGAAGCTGCCTGTAAAGTTCATCTCCAAGGCATAACGTATAGACTAAATGTATAGGAATATTGCAGATGAGAGGGGGAAAAGTGAGCCTCAATACAGGCATGCACAGGTTACAGAAAATGAGGGAAATGAACTAGTCCGCTCTAAATTATCTCCTGTGTCCCCTTTAGTGAGTCGATGTCTTTCAGAATCTTGTTTACTGATTTTTGTTTTAATTAGTTGCACTTAAACATCAGCATTACAAAGGAAAATCAATATGAGTGAGAGTGAAGTAACAAAAAAAAGAACAAAAGAACAACAACCAAAAAAAAGAGAAAAAAAAGCAGTATACATGACATTAAGTACCAAATAGGCAAAATAGAATGTGATGATGCCCTGCATGTGAAATAGTATTAGTGACATTCCCCAAGAGTAAAAGAGAGAAGGGGAAGTTACAGATGAAGAATGTGAGTTAGGTGCTGTTGAAATGTTTCCAAATGTAAAGCAGGAGTTGTTAAACCTTTTTTAATTAGAAGGGAAGCTGCATGGGTATGAGGATGAACCCGGCATGTGAGGTAATAATAGAGAAGGCTCTAGCAACATGGGTTGGCAGGCAGATGAGCCTCCTCCGAAATGCAGATGCAGAGACAATTGATTCCAACAGAATGAGGTATGAAATAGGAGTGGTACAGGCACAGTTCCCAAAGTTAGGGAAGTCAGGAAATAAACACACACACATACACACACACACACACACACACACACACACACACACACAC
>JADRCD010184686.1:8984-23984 GCA_019843815.1 Montemys delectorum
GATAGATAGATAGATAGATAGATAGATAGATAGATAGATAGATAGATGATAGAGATAGATAGATAAGTAGATAGATAGATAGATAGATAGATAGATAGATAGATAGATAGATAGACAGATGATAGATAGATAGATAGATAGATAGATAGATAGATAGACAGATGATTGATAGATAGATAGATAGATAGATGGTAGATAGAATGCACAAATTAGATAAATATATAGAGACATATCTAGATGGGTGGATAGATATCAAATAAGCATACCTTAATAATTATACTATAAAATGGATGAATGGGTAAAGAAACTATATGTTGTATTTTCCTCATAGGATCATGCACTATATGCCCTATTTACACATAGGTAAAGAAGTAAAGTGAGAGATTTGACAAAGTTTTCCTATAGAGTTTTCAAACTTCCATCCAGTAAATTATTACATTGTTGATTTAATTTTTACTTAGAAGGAACAGACAACTTTGTAGAGATTAAATCTTAAATCTAGTTTTAAGGTTCATTTCCACTTGATTTGGGAGTTTGAGGTACTGCTGCTGTTGCTTGGTTTTGTTGCTGTTACTTAGTTTGATGGGAAGAGAGTGAATTGGTTTTGTTGTACCTCTCAGGGATGGCACAACTTTTGGCTCAACATGGCTTTTAATATATCTCTCCTCTTCAGAATTCTACAAATATTTTGATCCTACCGGACTTTAGGGTTGATTGGATATGTATATTTTATGGACAGGAGTATAATGTGTTCCTCAACAGGTCTTTCCACACTCAATCACACAGGAAAGAAGTTAACCTTCTGAAAGACAAAGAGTGCAGAGGCATACCTCTGCATGTGCTGACAAGGACGGGCTTGCTTCACCCTGTAATTTGTTATGTATGTCTACAAAACATGCAAAACTCTACAGTCTGTATGAGACACTGCTGGTTCTCTCATTGCTGGAGTCAGCCTGAATATAAATAGGAAGAGGTTAGAAACAGACACACACACACACGCACATGTACAATCCTGCAGTGTATAACAGCAGCTATATAATCGTAAATGATCTCCTGTGCTGTATTTCCTTCCAGTGTGGTGAAACCTTCAGTAAAATCTTCACAGGTCTTTCCTATTTCATAGGGAATGAAGAACAAGTATCTCTCCCACATCTTAGGATACAATAGGCAGAGAAAAAGCATAAGCCCTTTTGAGAACCCAGAGGGTCTGTCTCACTTTGGGTATAGCTTATGTCCTAGTGACAACTCACACAGGCAACCTGGCTGGGGGAGCAACACAGAATAAGAGGGTCAGGGAGTCAAACTCAAGGACCCGGTAGTTAAAAGCAAGATGCTGTTTTGACTTGAGATTTCAGAAGCTGTTCATTCAAAAGCTAGCTGGAAGAGGCCCCATCTTGAGAACAACTAGCTATGTTTTTTTAATCTAGAGATTCATTTTTAAGTCAAGTATATTTCATGTTGCATTGAAAACTGCCGTTCACCTTTCTACCCAGTACAGGCCTGTTGACTCTTGAAAGGCAGAATGGCTTCTTTTATGTATGAGTTTGCAGTGTCTGCAACACTGTTGAACAAGTAAGAACCAGTCACTTGTGAAAATCACAAACAGAGCTTTTAAACCCACTATTACCATCCCCATGATTGGGATGAAATAACACGTACAAAATATATCTTAGTTATGTCAATTGAAACTTAAGTGATACTCAGGGTCTTACAGAAACAATACCATCAATATTCCAGCATACTTTTATTGTAAAAGTGCCTGGGTGTGGTCAATAGAAGGAGAGGTGAGAAGATGACTCTAATTTAATGCATAATTCTCCTCCCCACGTTTTTGCAAATGCCTAATTCTGTCTTTCAAGATTATAAAATTAGGGCTGGGGGTAGAGAAGAGACTAGGGAGGAAACGGAGGGAGAAAGTCCTGTTCTCTCAACTAGGTTATTATCTAATCATAAAAAACATGGTAATTTCACATCAAGATCTCTCTACATTTCTTAACTGCCATTCCCAGATGTGAGTTCCCAGGATGCCTAAGGCTTTGCTTTGGTGAAACAAAACCCTGGCCATGCTCAGTGCTCTCACTCATTAGATACTGCTTAGTGTTCGCCAGAGGTGGCTTACCAAACTCCACCACACTCCACTGTAGTATAAAGAAAAACTGAAGGAAAATGAAGACGTAAGTTCTGATTATGTTCGCCAGAGGTGGCTTACCAAACTCCACCACACTCCACTGTAGTATAAAGAAAAACTGAAGGAAAATGAAGACGTAAGTTCTGATTTATGATCTCCATTCAATGGTCTTAAAATATTTGCGTTTTCCAAGGGTGGCTTTCACATCTACATTGACGCCTCCCAGAGTGATAGTTGAGGTTTTGTTTGCTGTTCGTTGTTGAACCAATAATGTCTGAATCCAAAAAAAAAAAAATATTTGCCACAAATTCCTAGATTTTGCAAAACTCACTCTATAGTTTGAGTTCATTTCTTTGGGATCACACTTTTAAGATCAGCCAAAAACAAGGCCATTCAGCTCCTGGCTGTTAATAACTATCATTTGGACTGAGGGACATCCAGCCTAAGTTCATTCCTGTGGTTAGTGGTTGCCTTTCTGAAACATATTATTACATTAATTTGAGCCCATTTAGTCTGTGTGTACAATTGTAGAGACAGAGATACAAAAGGAATCAGACCTTTGAGAAAATTGATACAATCAAAACAGAAAACTTAGATTGATAGGTAAATTTCATGTACTTTAGATTAAGAGCAAAAACATTAGATAATTCTTATTCTTATTACATGAGGAAACTTCTGTCATTTCTTCCTACAACTGATTTTTAGGAACAAGTTTGGAGATTGTGAATTCAAACTGTATTTTCACTCAGTTGTTAAAGTCAGAATGATGTCATAGAGCACAGATAGCAATGTGCTACCAAGATAGAAACCAAAGCCAACATAGAAACTAAAGCTTTGGGGCTGAGGATTTGGGTTTTGGTTGTTGTTTTTGTTGTTGCTGTTGTTTTTGTTTTGTTTTGGGGGGTATTGGTGGGGGTAGGGCGGGGGGGGTGGCAGTTTGGTTGGTTTGGGTTTGGCAAGACAAGGTTTCTCTGTGTAGCCCTGGCTGTCCTGGAACTTGCTCTGTCAACTAGGCTGACCTCAAACTCACAGAGCTCATCCCATCTCTGCCTCCTATTGGGATTAAAAGTGTATGTAGCCACCATCCTTCATGGTTTTTGTTTTGTTTTGTTTTGTTTTGTTTTGTTTTGTTTTGTTTTGTTTTTCAGTCCCACTCGCTCCGGCCCAGCTCACCCCAGCCATATTTATTTCATATATGTGGGTGTAGTGGCTATTCCTGGTTGTTAACTTGACTACGTCTGAAATGAACTACAGTCCAGAATTAGAAGGCTCACCTGTGGCCCTAATCTGGAGGCTGAGAGATACAAGTTTCTGACCTGAATCTTGGCATGGAGACCTTGAGGAATAGTGGCTACGAATCCCATAGGATTAACATAGAAAGCTCTATGAGTTCAAGATCATCTGGGATTAAGGGTGTGGTGGCATAGTGGCTATGAATCCTAGAAGATTAAGACTGAAAGATCTACGAGTTCAAGCAAGGTCATCTGGGGTTAAAGGTGTGGTGGCTCTCTCTGCTTCGCCTGCTTGCCTTGTGGGACTGAGCAATTGCTGGATCCTTGGACTTCCATTCACAGCTGCTGCCGAGACTGTTGTTGGAAGCTGATTGTTGGGAGTTGGACTACAAACTATAAGTCATCAATAAATCCCTTTACTACATAGAGACTACCATAAATTCTGTGACTCTAGAGAACCCTGACTAAGACAGTGGGTACACTGTCACTGTCTTCAGGCATCGGATGCCAATTAGAGATGATTGTGAGGCACCGTGTGGTTGCTGGGGAATCGAACTCAGGACCTCTAGAAGAGCAGTCGGTGCTCTTAGTCACTGAGCCATCTCTCCAGCCCCTGATATTTGTTTTCTTAATTGTAACATTACCTACGTAAGTAAATTTGTATCATTTCTGCCACATCTTTGTGCTCTTTCATAACACTGAAAAACCAGACAGTGATATTAGCAAGGTAGAAGAAAAGAAGTCAGCATCCTCATTCCTCTTGAGAAACAGAAACCAACCAACAAGAATACACCGACATTGCAATAATTTCTGAATACAGGTAAGATGTAGTGGTACGCTGCCCAAGCCAGAAAACAAGAACGGCCACATGAAATTGCTACGAAAAGAAACTACATTTAATCTGCCTTTTTCTAAAACCGACATAGCTCAAGACTCAGACAGGTTGCCTGGTCCCTGATTTCTCCTAGTGAATCTGTGACTAAACTCTCAGCTTGTCACTTTGTCCCTGAGTAGCTAGGTTCAGAGGCACCTCTGACCAGGTCAGAAAGGAACTGCGATTATCCACGTGCCTAGAGCAGCACGTCGCAAAGAACGGGAAGAGGGCATCACCCTACAGCTAGCACCAACCTTTGAGGCTAGAGAAAATGTACCGAACTGAGCCTCTCCACGCATCCCAATGAAAGAAAAGGATTATTACCACGTGTCTCCAACGGCCAACCTCTCTTTAGGACCCTGCTAAAGGAATTGACATATTCAAACACCAGAGGGCGCAAGAGATCTCTGGCTCCAAACAAGAAAATTCGCTTAAGGCAGCTGGGAAGAACCTCACTGGTCAGACTGATCAATGAGGGTCGTGTTATTAATCTTCTGGGTGGGTTCCATTGCCATGAGTAGATGAGATGCTCTTCGAGTGCTGGCACTCTCAGGTTACCTTTGAACAACCTCAGCCTCGAGGTTATACTGGCTTTCAGCTCCAGTCCCCAAAGCTAGAGAGAGACCCCTTGCTCCAGGCCTAGAAGTGTTCAGTTTGGCAATGCATTGCTTTGAGTCTTAATTGCCAGTGATCCCAGTGCTTGGCAGCTATTGTAACTCTTGGCAGCGAATGGCAACAGCAGACACTAGGGAGCAGGAGGTAGCAAAGGGTGGCGTGGAAATAGGCCTCAGGTTCTGAAACCATCACCCCACCGTCATTAAATGTCACCACTCTTAAGCAGCTAGTGATCGCTCTCGGACCTGAATTCGTGGGTCTGAGACCTTTCACCTTAAGGTCTGGCAACTCTCTGCAATGCTTCCGGAGAGTAGGGGCTGCAGTTTCTCTCCCCGTGATTCTTCAACACTTTCTGTCTTTACTCATTTTTAGCTTTTATCTCTCTTGCCTTCTCTTAACTGCCACCGTCCCCTACTATCTCTAGTGTCTTGCTTTCCGTCCTTTCTGCTCCTCCCCTCTCACCCCTCATCACTATCGATGCCCCAACACTGCCTAGGCGGCTTCCACCATCTTTGCCTCCCATCACAAACTCAGCCCACCTGAGTGTACTCAGTTTATTACTGTCAGGATCAAAAGTAAGCAAGAAAAAGCAACTTGGAGGGAGCGTTTGTGGTTCTCCTGTTGCCAAGGGGCAACAGGAGACCAAGACCTTACAGGAACGCGTCTTCTAGCTGAATTGCAAAGGAAGCTACACAGCCATTTGTAGGGGAAAAAAAGGTTATATCGAGAATGTTTGGATCAAACAGACATGCAAATGAAGAACTATGATTACACCAGTCATGACAGAATCCGCTATGAAAAGGAAGACCATGTTTGCTTCCCTGGCAAGCCTTCTGCTGGTGTAACAAAAGAAATGCTGGACTTCTAGTCTCACGAAAAATGGCAGCAGCATTGTTTGGATGTTTGCTATAAGCGGTGATGGCGAAAGTCTGTGAAAGCTATGTAAAGCATCTGTGGCCAAGATAATGCCATCTAGGGCAAGCTTTAAGCTTTAACAACAAACAGCTGTGGTTGTGAGTTAGCTTCCTCAACACATCCATAGAGCGAGCAAAGCATCCGAGGGCATAAGGGCAATTTGTTGTGCTGCCTGACTCGTAATCTTGCTCATGGAAACTGAAGCACCAAAGAAGAGCCTAATAGCAGCTAATGAGAGAGTCAAATCACCCAGCTGCCAATGCCTTAGCTGGCTTAAAAGAAATGTACACATTAAAAACGGATTTTTCATTAAGACACCATTACCAATTCCTTAGCAGCATTTAACAATGCTTAACTCCTACCCAGTGCCATGGAGTGGGGGGGGGGGGGTGTCTCTAATCTATCCCCATTTTTCTATGTGCAAGCCAATCTATGAATAATTCCTTTAAGCAGTAGTTGTTTCTTCAAAGGTGTAGAAAAAATTGGCAAGAAACAGAGAGAATTAGGAAATCGTGACAGAATTGGAGGAAGGGAATGAGCCTAGAGAAGTCAAGGCCTGAGGAGTCCTGCCCTGGTGAGTTGCAATAGAATGCAAACCAGTAAATAAATTGTGTAAACAAAATGAGGGTATCAACCAAAAGATAAAATTATTTTACTTTTTTTAATTTATTGCAATATGATGAGAAAAGTTACATGATATCAATTTATCTGAATTTGTTAACATTTAAAAACATATTTTAAGTAAATAGAATTAAATCACATTCTTGTTTTCCTTTTGTACCCCCACTCCTCCCAGAGACCCCCCCCTTCAATACCTACAATATCTTTTCTGTCATATTCCATAAAATTTATAAAAATGTTATAACAATAAAAATGAGTATTATAAAAGTTGTTTGATATAAAACAATAATCAATTTAACAGTCTTATGTAGATGCTTGTGTATGGTAATACTGAAAATACAAACTTTTCTCAATATAAATTTTGAATAACTCCAAATATATTAACTGTATATTTCAAAATAATACATCACTACTAATATTTTCTTAAATGAACATAAATATATAAAGTGTTTCTGTTTGTTTGTCTTGTATTTAGTAGAGCTTAAAATCTTGACTCTTACTGTGGTAACTTGATACTAGAGTTACAAACATCAAGCAAAGCATTCAGTCTCACTGTTTGTTATTCTCTAACAAGCCCCCTCCCAAATTAATTACCTACATTTCTTTTGGGTATATAAATACTTTTAAAATATGTAAGCTGTTCTGAAAACCATAGCATAGTGTCATGAACAAACAAGCTGAAAGTGTATATAGATTGTACAATATTGGACCTATTTCTCCAATTACCAAATTAGAGAGACCATTGGATGACAATCAATAATTTCTAATTCCTCATATTTTTGGATGATAAAAGTTATTTTAAAAGAAAAATAAAACTAACTGAAAATTCAACACTTATGCTCAAGAACAGACTTGAGTAGGCTCTCATTCCCAGCTCCCTAGCAGACGATTTGCAGGGGCCTGTCTGCCTCTGTCCCTACTCCCTGGTGACTCTGCAGAACCCTTTGTGTCCACTGCCAATACCCTGAGGCATTCTCAACCTGGGAACCAACTGGCCACCCCAGTCTGGGAATCAGGTAGGCTTCATTCTTCTTAATCTTCATTCTCTGTTCTGTCCTCCATTGCAAATGCCCTAGTCCCACTGTCAAGCCTGTAGCAGAACAAGGGACCTTCTTCTAAACCCTAGGATAGACTCAGATTTCCTCCTTCCTGTGGAACTTCTCAGCCCATCCCTTCTCACCCATCTCCATCCTGTCTATCCCCAATACCTAGAATCACTTTCTTCCCAGGACACACACACACACACACACACACACACACACACACACACCTACAACTGCCAATGACTCAGTAGCACCCCCTACCATGCAACCCACAGCCAGAACATTTTTCCAAGATCCAGAGAGGGCAACTGAAACCAAGGAACAGTACATCTACTCAAAAAGACAAGGCCAAGTAGAACGCTTAGTGCCACACCCACTCATCTACTCCAGTTAAGTCTGCAATATCAGGGGTAAAAGTCTGATCACAGACAAGGGGCATTATGACTTCAAAGGGAGTCTGTGCCTCCTGGGTATTCAGTCAGTCATGGGCATCCCCTAACTCAGAGATAGCCCAGATATGTCCTTGCGAACTCCAGTGCTAGATGCCCACCAAGATATGATTTATTAATTGCTAGACAAAATTGGACATTGCTCTCTGACCTTTACCAAAGTTCCAACATCTTAGCCAAACCCTGGCTTGGATTTCTGTAAAGAAAGAATGTTACCCATCCAGACTAATTGCCTTCAGCATTGTGAGTAGGGCATTGAAGCTTACAGAATGGGAGATTTATCCCAGGGCAAGGTCAAGTAGAATCCTCATTCTCAGTCAGGTACTGCAGCTGAACCACTCCTAGGAATTAGCAAGAAAGAGACACATCTCTACTAGCCCAGAAGATTAGCATAGTGGGCATTTTACTAAGAGTGGGCAGGACCTTGAGCCGAGTGTGTATGTGAGACAGTGTGCAGCAGTCAGTATTCGAGATTGAAGACTGGAGATTCGAGATTCGAGCCTCTACCCTCCTGGCTAGGGCACCTGCAGCCCCCGGGACTCCGGCTGGGCCCATTCGGCCCGCGAGTACTCAGAGCCCAGGGGTGCTGCACTAGTCCAGAGGAGGTGGCCTCAGATGTACCTCAACTGCTGAGCTGCCAGATTTATCATTTCTCTTTTGCAATGACTGTAAAAATCTCACGCCATTTTTAAGAAATACATTCAAACTCAACACTTTCTTGTGTCGGCTCTGTTTGTCATTCTTTGCCTATGCCTTGTCGACCTGACTAGGACCCCGTTTCTCCCGTGGTTTGAGGGAGGCCCAGATTGGCCAGCCTGCAGCAGCATAGAATTAACAATCTTCCCAAACCAACAGGACTAGCCACCGGTGCAAAAAAAACACCATTAACACTCAAACAAAAAGCAACTTTATGAATGTAGGCCTTGAAAACTTCAGTATAAATGTAGCAGAAGACATCCAATACCTACTATGAGTATGTTCACGGCCCTTAAAGAAAATATGAAGACTATGAAAACACAAGTCATAGATGACATGATAGCAATAATCCATGGCAAGAAAGTAGAAATGAAACCACTAAGGAAATACTTGCACATATGATAAAAATCTAAATGGAATCACCAAATAACAGAGGGGACAAATCCCCGACTAGACATCTGTGCCTTATTCAGCCACCCTCTGAGAAGCTTCCTCCTGCACTGGATAGGAACTAGTACAGAGACACAATGCCAAAGAGTGTGTAGAGAATGAGAGGCTTTGGGACACTCAGTCTTGAATGGGATGTCTCATTAAATCCCTTCACTTACTGCTCGAAACTCTGCATAATAGGAGGCAGACAGATTGAAAGAGTCAATGGGGGAAGACATTGAGGAAATGGTATCTTCCAAACACAACAGCACTGATGCACACGTGAATTCACAGAGACTGCAGCGTCATGCACATGGATAACACAGGTCTAAGAGAGATGCGGTCCCAGCGCTGATCAGGGAACATTAGTGTTCTATGAAGTTCTCACTGGGAAGACAAGCCACATTTAAGGGCAATCCCCGTACTCACCAGTAGATGGCCAACACAAAACAAGCTCAAAGGTGTTTTTAGAGGGTTCTAATTTGTTATTGTTGTTTGTGTGTGTGTGTGTGTTATTTTGTTTTGTTTGATCTCATGATGCTTTTTATGGATATTTTTTAACCTTATAAGTCTTTTGCTTATATATTATGGTTTCCTGTTTTGTGTATTTATGGAATTTCTGTGTCTGAGTTTACATGTGTTTCTTGTTCTTTTTCTTAGGTTATTTTTTCGATTGTTTGTTTTATCCTATTCTGCTTCGTTTTTATCACATTTTATTATTTTTTTAAATGCCTGTTTTCTAATGAGAGTGAGAAAGGGTGTGGATTTCTGTGAGTCAGAAGATGGGGAGGATGTGGGAGGATTTGGGGAAAGAGAAACTAATCAGAACATAATGTAGGAAAAAAAATCTATTTTCAATTTAAAAAAATCATAAAACAAATAAATGAAATGTGTATATATATAGAAAGAGACTTGAATATACATATTCATACACATATGTGTATATATATATACACACCCACACATTTATTATTAATTAAGCCTTTAAAAAGTTTACAAATAAGTCATCCATAGTTAGCCTATACTAAGCACTAGTGGCATATTCCTTTAATCCCAACACTCGGGAAGCAGAGGCAGGGGAATCTGTGAGTTCAAGACCAGCCTGGCCTACAGAGCAAATTCTCAACAGTCAGGGCAACACAGAGAAACAAAACACGGGGCCTCAAATAAACAAAAAAGTTAGCCTATAACTAGGAACAATGGTCTACACCCATCATCCCAACTACCAAGGAGGCTGAGGCAAGAGGACCGCATTCCAAGGTCTGCCTAGCTTTTAAAATAAGTTCAAACCTGGCCTGGGCAACTCAGCAAAACCCTACCCCAAACTGAAAATTGCTATAAGGAACCGGAAATATAGATCAGCAAAAAGAATGGTTGTTTGTACAGCAAGATCTGGGGTTCGACTGTCAAATCCTAACCAAATTTGTCAAAAAATAGATAAATAATAAATAAACAAATAAATAAATAGGGGGCTAGAGATGGCTCAGCGGTTAAGGGCACTGACTGCTCTTCCAGAGGTCCTGAGTTCATTTCCCAGCAACCACACAGTGGCTCACAACCATCTGTAATAGGGATCTGATGCCCTCTTCTGATATGTCTGAAGATAGTGACAATGTAATCACATACATAAAATAATAAGTAAATCTTTAGAAATAAATAAAAAGAAAGAACCAAGGATTTCAAAGGTTACAAAGTTCTAAGGGACCTCATCAAAGGGGAACATGTTCATTCTGGAAATACCCGAGGGAGAAAGAAAAGGGAGAAAACTCCACTTTGAAAACGAATAGCTAAGGAGATATTATCTAGCATTTAAAGCACTTCTAGTTAGTTTTAATTTTTAAATTAAATGTCTTATCTATTTGTGTATGGGTGTGAGGCATGAGGAGAAGTCAGAGAACCACCTGCGGGGGTTAGTTATCTCCTTCCAGGATGTAAGTCCTGGGTATGGACGGAACCCACGTGGTCAGCTTCTTAGGAAGCTGCTTGGCCTGTTGAGACACTACTGGTCCATAATTGTTAGTTTTTCCTTATTGACTAAACACAATGTAGAATTACCTGGGAATCAAGTCATGGTGAAAGATCATCTAGATTTAAGCTGGTAGAAGGGCATGTCCATGGGGAATTATCTTGATTACTTGCCTACTGTGGGTGATACCATTCCTTAGGGAGGGCAGCCTGAACTGTGTCAGAGTGGGAAATGTTAACTGAGCACTCACATGCGTGCACACACTACACTTGGTTATTTATTATAGATGTAACAGGATCAACTTTCTCAGTCTCCTGCTGCTGCAACTTTCCTGATATGAGGGACTGGAATCTGGAACTGAGTGCTACAATAAGCCGTTTCTCCCTGAATTACTATCAGAGATTTTTTTTTTTTTTTAATCACAGTAACTTGAGCAGAAAATAAGAAAAAAAAAAATGAGAGAAATTCTGACCTGCAGGAACATGGGTGAATCAGGAGAATGTCTGCTGTTAGAGACAGTGACAGAGGCCAAGTTCTAGGAGTCCTGTATGATTCATTAATGTGAAATATATAGTGTAAACAATCCCCCAGGGACAGAGCTGGAGGGTACAAGGTAAGAGTTTGCAGTTCAAACAGAGTAAATCTTCAGTTTTGTGAGATGGCTAAATCACAGAGCCAGGGCATCGAATGTACTCATACTTAATACTGTGCTGGATACTTGAAATAATCTTACAGAAGGCAAGACTAAGCTTAATTTTCCTATCATCGCAAAAATAATGAAAAAATTAAAACAAACACATGAACTTTGAGTTCTCATCACACAGTCATGCTTAAACTACATTTTACTCTTCAGATAAAGGCTCTTTTTCCCAACATAGGAAACCCCAGAACATAAGCAAGAGCAGTATTAGACTATAATTTGGTAATTCTTTTCAGAATCTTAGGAATTTTTGAAGCATTGAAAGATTTATTACATGGAACTTAAATAATTTTCTGTCATATTCGCCATAGCATGTCCGCTGAGCTGGTTCACAAGGTTACCAACTAGATGGCTGTTTCTCATTTAAACACATACTGCTGGATGCTGTGCATACCCACCACCTGCTTTCTGCCTCTGCAAGCCACTGTGCACCCTGACTGGCTGTTCCCTATCTCAGGCTCCATGCTGTACCGACATAATGGCTGCAGAATCATGTTTAAGAGTCAAGCATGGGTTAATGCAGTTATGACACAGGAGTGGCGTGAATATGAACACCTATAGCTTCTATGTGCAGGTTTGTTTCGGAAATGTGCACAGCTTGAATTCAACCTTAAGAGATCCTTTTAAGACTTTTCTTCATCACAAAGTGTCTATTGAAGCTATGGCAAAGTATGAAAATGAGCAACCTAAAGTATGTCATTTTCCTCTTGTATGTAGTTACAATAACACAGAATAAAAATCCTGTGCCAAGATTATATAAATATTATATATATACATATATATATATACATATATATATATCAATCATTCAATGATAGGGCAAAATTTTCAATGATTTATCATTTAAATAGGAATAACAAACCTTTTCTTCAAAGATTATAAGGTAAATTATAAGGTAAGACCTTATAATTTAAATGTTTGCAGCTGGAAGCTAATCTTATATCTTGCTTTTTATCAGTGGTTCTAGCTAACCCTTTGAAGGTTGGTTTTCTGCCTGAACCATAATAAAGAAGCTAAAACATATGCGACAGTTTTCCAACCAAGTGCTAATCATGTAGTGATTTATTGAGTAGAATGTTCTTAAAATGTTTAGTTTTGAAAGATTACAGATTCATAGGAATTGCAGAGATGGTTCATATAGGCCCCATGTCTAGGTGGAGCCGGCCCGCAGCTCCAGGGGTCTGGGTTTTGAGTAGAGTTCAAAATGTTTAGTTTTGAAAGATTACAGGTTCATAGGAATTGCAGAGATGGTTCATATAGGCCCCATGTCCCTCAGCTTGGTTCTGTCCTTCAGTGATTATAGTTCAATATCAAAAGAAGAAAACTGGCATTGGTATCACACAGATTTACAAAAGTCAACCAAATCTGAAATGAATATGTCACAACAAAGTGTTCCCTGTGGCTGTTCACATCTGCCTCATTGCCCTGGCGTCCTTCTTAGTTCTGCAAACTCCAACATTGATAGAGCCTTGTCATCTTGAGAACCTCATGTAAACACAATCTTGCCCTCCGAGACGTGTAAACACTTGCAACATGCGAGACATCTAATGAGATGTGTGTGTCAGTAACCCGCTCCCTGTCATTGGGTAGCACATGCAAGGTTTCTAATTAACCCCTGAGATAATCTAGAGAGAAATGGTTCATTTTTCCAGGTAGTTTCAGATGCTTTAGTCTGTGAATAACTGGGCCTGCCACCTTGGGCCTGTAACTAAACAATACAACATGCCATGAAGCACATGATAAAACCGCTTGGCTCATGGCTGCAAATGAAAGGGACAGATACAGAGAACAGAATCTCCACACTCCTTCAGGATTTGGCTCTGATGAGAACATCTCTCACAAAGCCCTACCTCTAAAAGTCTCCATCACTTCCCAAGAGATCCAACGTGGTGAGCATTAAGCCCTTTAACACATGGGCCTTTGGGGGAACATTTTTGGGGGAATTGTAAACTATGGCAGTCAGTATACAAGGTGTTTACACAGTCACTTTTTTTTAAAAGACAGTTTATTTGGGGTCTACAAACAGTCTTGAGAAGCTTTGGAGGATGCATGCTATTTCCTTTCTCTGAAACGAATATCTGGGATGAATATTTCTTGATCATCTAGTGTATTTGTTGTCTTAAGAATCAGTCATGCCGGGCAGTGGTGGCGCACGCCTTTAATCCCAGCACTTGGGAGGCAGAGGCAGATGGATTTCTGAGTCCGAGGCCAGCCTGGTCTACAGAGTGAGTTCCAGGACAGCCAGGGCTACACGGAGAAACCCTGTCTCGAAAACAAACAAACAAACAAACAAACAAAAAACCAGTCACGCCTCTTTCCACATTGTTCTGTATGTTCCTACAAACAATGTATAAGATAAGTGATTTCAGGGCACCTCCACTCTCTATTCGTTATTTCAGTACTATTTGCTTCGTTTTCTGTTGCAATCGTTGTGATTGATTTGCTTTCAGAGAGAAGGAAGATGCCAAACTCCATGGTGAGCTGAAGAAATAGCTTGCATTGAAAACACATAGATCTAACCTACCAGCCATCAAGGTTAAGTCTAACTGTCTTGGAATCTGGCCTGAGCTAAAGTTGGTCAAAATCACCTACCACAAAGCTAATTTTATAATCTCATATGACTTACTGGATATACTATGCACAATACAGAGTATCCACTGCTTCTATGCTCTCGTGGCTAGCAGAGTTGCATCTCACTGCCCAGGCTCACTATGGGGTGAGCATAGATAGCACACCATGTACAAGTAGCCCCAGAAAAGAGCAAATCTAAAAAAATAAAAGTAAACTTTGAGATGACAGTAACTAGTTTGAGCACCATTATAAAACATTAAAAAAAAATCTTGACTTCAGAGAATTTAGCTCAGTGGTATAGCACTTGTCTCCACATGTGAGGTTGTACATATTAATTCATGCGTCTCAAGTGGGAACCACCTGTAGTGGTCCAGCTCTTCTGTTATTTTGTTTGCATGGCACATGGTAAGTCAGTCTGGGTGGTAGCTGAAAGGCTCTGGTCAGCTAAATGGCTAACCTATCTATAAGTGTCATGGGCAGGTAACTGAGGAAAGCTAGAAGTGGGAGAGATGCTCTCCCCCAGGGAAGAGGCAAAGGGTGAGCCCTGAAAACATACACACAAGTACCATTATATAGACAGAAATGGCTATATTTAGGAAGACATATGTATGTAATGTACATATATACATGTGATAACAGTAAAAAAGAGGCCACAGATTTGAAGGAGAATGGGAAGGGGTACATGAAGGAGGGAAGAAAGGGGAAGAGAGAAATGATATAACTATATTATAATCTCAAAAAAATTAAAAAGTGTAAAAGGA
>JADRCD010184687.1:0-12917 GCA_019843815.1 Montemys delectorum
TTTTTTCATTAATTTGTTCTTTTTTTATTTTTAAGGTATCTTCCAACTTCATTCTTTGAAAACTTAATTCACAATAATTTTGATCTAGAAATCCCATGTCACAAGAATTTTACAAAATCACTTACATATGTCATAATATGCATCTAAGAAGTTTAAAATCAATAAACCATTGCAATTAACAATTCAGTGTATTTGAATAATATTCATGTCATATACTGATATCATATTTAATTTTAAAAAGAATGAAATGTAATTAATTTAAATGTTGATTTAAACAAATTTTTTGATATAAAACCACAATCAATTTAAAAGTTTTATGTAGATGCTTGTCTACAGAAATACTGAAAATATATACGTTTTTTCTCAATACGAATTTTAAATAACTCCATACTACTGTATATTTCAAAATAATACATGACTACTAGTATTTCCTTAAGTGAACAAAAATATATAAAGTCTTTTTATTTGTTTGTTTTGTATTTAGTAGACTTCAAAATCTTGGCTCAAAATAAGAACTATTTTTAGACACTGGATTTCACTGTAATAAGGCTGTACTTCAAAGACTCTCACATCACCAAAGGATTTTACCTCCATCGTAGTTAAGCTGAGAGTTGACAGTTCTGCTGCACCAAGGAATGAATTGTAGGCACAATTTTGGATACAGATTCTTGTTATGGTCAAAACTATTTGACTTGAGTGAGTGACTTTATTCTAAGCCCACAGAGAACAGGTTACATTCATTTAAGAAATGACGTGTGTATTAAGATGGTCTATCCATAAAGTCACTCACCAACTGTTTAAATGAATATTGTTTCTGCTTGGAAGGTGGCTCAGATATTAGGTGTGGGTAAAAATCTGTTTCATTAGCTGTGATAATTTGGACAATCATTCATCTCAGAGAAAGAGTAACTTATAAAGTCCTTTTCTTCAAAATTGATACAAGATCTACTAACGTCAAGGAAAGCATTCAGTCTCACTCTTTGTTGTTCTCTTTCCTACAAGCCACCTCCCAAGTTAATTGTCTATGTCTCCCTTGGGTATATAAATACTTTTGAAATATATAAGCTGTTCTGAAAACCATAGTATAGGGTAAGACATGAAATAAACAATACTACTAATAGAGAGGCTGAGATAGGAGAAGCAAGATTTCGAGACCCTTATATTGTACACAGGAAGACACTGTCACAAACAAGCTGAAAGTGTATATAGATTGTACAATATTGGACATATTTCTCAAATTACCAAATGAGAGAGACCATTGGATGACAATCAACAAATTTCTAATTCCTCATATTTTTGGATTTCAATCGATTAGGATATGTTGGTAATATTAATTTTCATATTAAGATATTAAGAAAAGGTAATTATCACTTCCTGTTGTTTTTGTTGTAAGAGGTGGAATTAGAGTTGTGGGGATTTGTTGAAAGATTACTTTCTTTCTTCTAGGGTGTAGTTTTGCTTCTTATGTTGATGTTTTCCATCTATTACCCTTTGTAGGGCTGGATTTGTGGAAAGATATTGTGTACATTTTGTTTTGTCATGGAATATCTTGTTTTCCCCATCTATGGTAACTGAGAGTTTTGCTGGGTATAGTAGTCTGGGCTGGTATTTGTGTTCTTGTAGGGTCTGTATGACATCTGCCCAGGATCTTCTAGCTTTCATAGTCTCTGGTGAGAAGTCTGCCATAATTCTGATAGGCCTGCCTTTATGTTACTTGCCTTTTTTCTCTTACTGCTTTTATTTTATTTTACTTTATTTTTTGGGAGAATCAGGATTCCATATATTTTATGGGCATAAGGCAAATCTCATTCTGCATTATACAATCAGAAAGGAAAATGGTTTTCTATTATTGTGATAAAAACCATATGCAAGATGACCTATAAAGGAAAGCATTTAATTTAGGTCATGTGATTTTAGGCATTAGATTCTATGAGGGAGGAACAAATGCATGGACGCAGGAACAGCTGAGACCTTACATTGATCCTCAAGTAGAAAGTAGAGAAAGAGAAAGCCTGGGAATGAGGTATCTTTTACTGCTTTTAAAATTCTTTCTTTGTTTAGTGCATTTGGTGTTTTTATTATTATGTGACAGGAGGAATTTCTTTTCTGGTCCAGTCTATTTGGAGTTCTGTAGGCTTCTTGTATGTTCATGGGCATCTCTTTCTTTAGGTTAGGGAAGTTTTCTTCTATAATTTTCTTGAAGATATTTACTGGCCCATTACATTGGGAGTCTTCACTCTCTTTTTTTTTTATTATTATATATTTTCTTTATTTACATGTAAATTTTCCCTTTCCCAGGTTCCCCTCCAAAAAACAAACAAACAAACAAAAACAACAAGAACAAACCCCTTTTACCTCCCCACTCCCCATGCCTGCCACCTCACCCTCTCCCACATATTGGCCCTGGCATTCCCCTACACTGGGGCACAAAACTTTCACAAGGCCGAGGTCCTTTCCTTCTATTGATGATCGAATTTGCAATCCTCTACTATACACATGCTGCCAGAACATTCAGTCCCTTCACTCTCTTCTATACCTATTATCCTAAAGTTTGGTCTTCTCATTGTGTCCTGGATTTCCTGGATGTTTTGGGTCAGGAGCTTTTTGCTTTTTGCATTTTCTTTGACTTTTGTGTCAATGCTTTCTATGGTGTCTTCTGCCCCTGAGACTCTGTCTTCTATCTCTTGTATTCTGCTGGTGATGCTTGCATCTGTGACTCCAGATTTCTTTCCTGGGTTTTATATCTCCAGAGTTGTCTCCCTTTCTGATTTCTTTACTGTTTCTATTTCCATTTTTAGATTCTGGATGGTTTTGCTCATTTCCTTCACCTGTTTAATTGTGTTTTGCTGTAATTCTTTAAGGGACTTTTGTGTTTCCTCTTTAAAGGCTTCTAGCTGTTTACCTGAGGTCTCCTGTGTTTCTTTGAGGGTGCTATTTATGTCTTTCTTAAAGTCCTATATCACCATGAGAAGTGATTTTAGATCTGAATCTTGCTTTTCTGGTATGATGGTGTGTCCAGGACTTGCTATGGTGGGAGAATTGTGTTTTGATGATGTCAAGTTTTGTTTGTGTTGTTTATTTTCTTATGCTTGCACTCCATCATTTGGCTATCTCTAGTGCTACCTGCCCTTGCTAAATCTGACTGGAGCCTGTCCTTCCTGTGATCCTGGTTGTGTCAGAACTCCTCAGAGTCAAGCTGTCTCTGGGATCCTGTGATTCTGGGATCCTGTTAGCCTGGGCTTGTTACAGCAGCTTCCTCTGGGTGCTGTGAGACTGGTTGCAGAGCTTGGGCCCAAGGTCTGCTCAGGACACCAGCCCAGAGAGAGCAGAAGGAACCTGAGCCACTCTGCTGGCAGAGTTCCTGTGTGCCTGGTCCCACTGGTCCTAGTTACTCCTGGTGTTGGGACAGATGTTGGGTCCTCCTTACCTCTGATCCTGAGAGCGTCAGAGTGCCTGGGAATGGAGCTTCCTCTGGGTGTTGTGGAACTGGCTGCAGAGCTTGCACCCAAGGTCCGCTCAAGACACCAGCCCAGAGAGACCAGAAGGAGATTTAAACAAATATTAAATGACATTTTTTCTTATTGTCTCTACAAGCTGAATATATATCTCTTCATAGACCTAAAATTTACCATTTTAAGATCAAGAGAAGAAGGAATGTGTTTTTTAATTAGTTCTTATTTTCTGATTTACTTTTCAAGATAAGTTTGTGTTTAATTGTTGAAGGAATGCATTAAACTTTCAGACTGGTATTTATAATACCCATTTACAAAATAACACATAGATTGCTTGCCAAGAACTAAAAAAAAAAAATAACATAAATGTGCTTTTCTCTTCAACAACAGTTTCTGTTTTACTGAAGATATATCTTCAGATGGTACACAAAACTTAAAACTAAGTGATATATCCATCATTATGAGAACTACTGTGCTTTACTGCTATTTATAGATGTGTTCTGATTTTAGTGTTCCATGCTTTGCTTTTAACCAATGTCCTAAAAGAAATAAAATTTTAAGTAAATAGATTGAAGCAAGATATGATTAAACCAGCACATGTTCTTTTAATATAAAAACAGTGCATTATATTACATCAGTTATTTGCTTAAAAATACTTTACAGGCAGATGCTATTTGCAGTTGCTGAACCCATAGATGTGTTATCTGAAATCAAAGAAATAAATATAATCTTCTTTCAAATTCTGTCCAGGAGAGTGGTCTTCCCACTTCAGATTCTACCAACAATAGTAGAAAAGTCCAGAGTCAAAGCCTGGCTTGCCTGAGATTTTAGAATTACAGGAGTTTACCATGGCCTGCTTCATACTCAGTTACAGAAGTATTCTTTATCCCTCAAAATGCTGTAATCAAAAATAAAGTGAACCAGTTCTTGTGAGTGAAACATCTGTTCTCAGGTTTCACTCAGCTCCAAACTGTCAAGAGAAAGGTCTGGTAATATGCTTCAGGTTTTGAATGGGTGAGTTATGTGTACAACAAGCAAATGTTTCAGAACAAATAGTGAACAGCCAAGAGAAACAGCAGACAGAGAGCAAAAGATCACCAACTCAGGAGCTCATAACACTTAGCAGAGACAACTGGCACAGTCCATGAGAGGGCATATAAAAGGCAACAATATCAACTAAAGGGGCTTATGAACAACCAGGAGAAACAGAATGGGAAGTCATGTTGAAGCAGCCAACTGGTTCCTGAGAGATACCCAGGCAGAATGCATATCCCCCAGGTGTGGCTTTTAAGTATAAGAAATGATAAGGAGACGCATGATATCATCCAGTCATCACAACCAATTGGGCATGTAGTGAGGGGTCCTACCTGAGAGAATCTTAAGCAGAGGGTCCTCCCTATCCTCACCCCATGAATGAGCATCAGCCTTCTCTTTCCCACTGTAGACTCCCTGAGTCTTTTGACAGCACATGACAATTGACCCTGTACTGGCTACACACTGACTTCTATGATTCCCATACTCCCATTACTCATGAATAAACAACCATGCCTTCTGTCCTACCCCTTCAGCAGTTTCTGGTGTCATTTTTGTGGACAGTGTGTAGCTTGCCAGCTGAGTACAGAGAAAACATTATACTAAGATGTTGCTATTCCAGAGACAGCAAATCACACATAAACATCCTTCCACAGTTGCTAAGGAATACAGTCAAGATAAGTGTGATAACTTAAAATACAGAGCACAGAAACTGCCAGAAACTTTACACCTGCATTGCCCACTTTGTGCACCACATAGTAAAAGTGGGTCTTCTGTATTCACCACCAGAACCATGGAAGTCTCTTAGAATATTGCCATATTATCATCAAGTAATGGTGAGGGTACCTTTGAGAAGTTTCCTTATTATTCCCTGTCTGACTTTTATGTAGAAACAAACAGTAAACTAATTTACTCAACAATCAAGAGGAAAATAATACAAGCAAATGGAACTTAAAAAAATAAACAAGATCATAGGCACAGGAAGCTGGCAAATTTTTTTGCTTATGTTCGCTTTTAGCACAGGCATTAATAGTATCCCTGCTGGGGTAAGTGTTTTCTCTCCTATGGCCTCTCCTAAGAAATGTGGTTTAGAGAACTGTCCATGTTTGAAATTTATAGAATTCCTACCCTCGCTCACTACCTCAGGAGATCTAGAATGAAAGCAACATTTTCTGTACCTCTGAAGCAAAGTGCACTTAGCAGCACATCTGCCTGAGACTACTGGACAAAACAACAGGTTGAATGACTCCACTGGCATGTACTTCTGAGGAACACTAAGCCCTAGCAAAGGAGCCTTTCCATACAGTGAAGACAAAGCAGTCTGTTCAGCACTCACCCATTAACATGAAGTTGTTCTACCTTTGTCTTCTCTACAGCAAACTAGAATTTAATTAGAGGGAGTGGTTTGTTTATTTTTCCTTCTCTCATTCCTATGTCTAGAAAATGTCCATTTCTTAAGCTAACATAACTAAAATATGAACAGTTTGAGTAATGAATTAACTGCTGGACAGTGGTGTTAACTCAGGCTTCTAGGATGGAAAAAAAAAAGTCATATACATAGTGGTCATCTGGTAAGCAACTAACCACATGTTGTATGACAGTTGGACTGTGCCTAGAAACTGAAATTCAGTTGTATTGTATCTTGATTCAGTGTGCCTGAGAAAATAAACTTTAAATGTGATTCCATTTTAATTAATTTACACAATGTAATTAGTCATGTGCAGCTTGTAACTACCGCATTAGCCAGTTTCAGGGTCTGGAGTTGTACCATAACCAGGGTATAGCTTCTTCATTCAAGGAGGTCATATCTAGAAATACCAATGTAAGTTGAGTGTGGTGGCACACAGAAGCAACCTCAGTACCCAGAAGCAGAGGCAGAGGAATGACTGTCATCAGAGGCCAGCCTGGATGACAATAATAAATAACAATGTTCTTATCAACTGTATCATTTAACTCAGATCAAAGAATTGTTTTGCTTATGCATAGCACTTAATGGCATAACTGGCTTTTATGATAAGGAAAAAGATAAAAGGTGGGATCAAATCAAGGCACATGATCAGGAATACCAGCATTAAGCAATCTTCAAAAAGCTTCAATGTAGAATCTATAAACCAAACATCTTAGCAAGTTCCTTTGATTTTATTTCTTACGACTTCAGTGTTTTAAGAGAAAAGGTTAAATAGCTCCATCTAGAGATACTTGTGATAGATCCTAAAGATACACAGAGAAGAAATCTGCACGGGTCATGAGACATGATGTAAGAAATTTCCTGCTGAATGCTACAATACAGCCCACAAATATATCATGCTACTGGTCACAGTGGCATCTGAAGAAAATTTACCAGAAGCCACTGTAAGCCACTCATTAGGCATGGATAGGAATTTAAGTCAATGCAATCTGAATAGAAGTAGCACAATCCCAGTAAATACCACGAATCTCAAAGAAAGGAGGAATGAATAAACAAACCCTTCAGAAGTAGGTAAGTAATGAACCTAGCATTAGCTAGAGAAATGACCAGAAAAAAACAGGCTCAAGTTGTTATTAAATCTAAACTAATTGTAAGACAAACGTGTCAGCATCATACTAGAAACCACACATGTGCTGAGGATGAAATGATGTATGAATACAAACAACCTTTTATCCTACAAGGTCTACAAACCTTAGGGAACATATAGGCATTCATCAAATATTTGTAAAATTTAAAAATCACATGAGGAACCACACGCACAAACCTATAGTATGACAAAAGATATCTGTAATAAATTATGAATAAATTATTGGTAAATAAAACAGATCCAATAAGGAAGATAGAGTAAAACACCTCTACAAAAATAATTCTAGAGCAAGAAAACAATGATTGAATAAACTATTAACATAAAGGAATGGTAGCATTCTCTTTTGGAGAAGAGAAAATGAAATGGGACATCACCTTCAGGAAATTGAAAGTAATCGTGGGTGCTTGGCATGGAGAATTGTTTCTCTGCTAGAATATGTAATGAAATACACAATATGTGATTACCATCATTCACTGACAATCATACACACACACACACACACACACACACACACACACACACATACAGTGAGGGGAGGGAGAGAGAGAAGAAAGAGGAGAGGAGGAGGAGGAGGAGGAGGGGGGGGCATGTATATATTATGGCTTTGGGTTCCTTTTTGGAATAGGGACCCATAAATCAATCAGAGAAGATCTATTGAAATGTAGAAAGAAAAAGATGGAGGCATGTGTTACATGTTAATGAGTAAAAGCTGTAAGGACTCAGCTGCCTGGAATATGTCACATTTTCTTCACAGTAAGATTAGGAAATCTTGGATCTCAAAATATTTTGATTGAAATTTATTTTTCTATGAAATGTTGATTTCTAAGATACTCATTTCATTTGAAAAATTTAAATTATATAAATAAGAAACATATATAAATGCTGTAAAAACTAAATGGCACTTAACATATTGTCAAGGCTTTTAATATCTTATTAATAATGAAAAGTATATACTAAAACAAAACATATCTTTTCACTTATTATTTTCACAATCTGCATAGACAAGTAGCCTCCATTAAATAAATCAAGTTCATTGCTGGACTACATGAAAAATACTTCCATAGCAGGGGGATACTCTAATTTATTATTCTAGGAAGAAAAACTAATAACATATTCTGAATCTAAGTGCACACTACATTAAACATCTCAAAATACCTGTATCATGTTTAACCACCATATAAATAATTCCACAAAAGGCATCCTTACAAGATAACATTTAAATATTTATTTGCAAGTATGTAATCACCACTTAACCCATTCACACATTTGCATGTAGTGCTGAAAGATTCTGGCTATGAAAAATTCTTTCTGCCTCATTGTAACAAATAAGTACAATAATTAAATAAAATAATAGTGCTCCCAAGATCTATAGAAAATATTTACTCTGAAGCTATTGTGAGTGGGATATTTTTTGCCTGAATTATTTTTAAGCAAAACATTGCTGAAATAGAAAACCTGCTGGGTTTTATATGTTGATTTCTGTGTTCTGCTATTGGGCTGAGATGAGAGCATCTTCAAGCAGGGAGAATGTGACATCTTCCTTTTCTAATTGTTTCTCTTTTAGTGCTTTTTCTTGCCTTGCTATTCCACCTAAGACTTCAAGTTCTATATTGAAGAAAAGTAGGGAGTGGATGCTCTGTCCTCAGTACTCATTTAAGAGAGGATACCTTAAGTTTTTCCCCTTGTGACAATTGGTTTTGTGTGTGTTGTTACACACTGTATTTATTATGCTGAGATCTCCTTGTTTTTAGTGGCTTTTTGTCATTAAAAGATGTTGAACTTGCCAACTGCTTTTATGCAGCCTTTGAGTGGCCAGGCAGCTTCTGACTCTGGTTTTGTTGCATTACATTTATTTTGTCATTGGCTCAACCATACTTGTGTTTTGGGGAAAGGAAGAAAATAATCATAGTGTACGATCTTTGTAGTGTGTTGAATTTTGATTTTGAGTATTTATTAATGAATTTTGCATTCATTAAAAGAATTGATCTATAGTTTCTTGGTTTTGATGTTCTTTCAATATCTTTGTTGAGTTTCTTGTTGTATTGTTCTTTTACATGACTGACTTCCATGTCTATGTCTTGAACTGGTTTATTTACTCATTTTATGCCTTCATTAATTAACTATTTGTAGATATTAATGTCTTTAGAAGTAGAACTTTGAATATTCTCTCAAGTATTTCAAGGGTATTAGTCTCTTTGTGGTTAGTAATAAAGTTACCATGACGCTTTTCTGATTCATTTTTTGTGGGTGTTTAGTTTTCATTTTGTGAATCCATTGACTTAGGTATCTTTCCCAGTTTTATTTGCAACCTTCTTAGTAATCATTCTACTCTTGCAGCCTCAGTCCACAGTACCTAACATTCAGGAAAGCAAACAAACAAAAACAAAAGAAACAAGACACTACTGAATCACCAACAACAAATAGAATATGGTACAGAAATACATTTAAAATTGGTTAAAGTCAACCAATAAAATAGAGTGCCAATGACCATAGAACTCAACGTGCAAAAGATAATATAGAATGCTTTCTGAAGTAATAAATTAGCATAAATGTATAAATAGAAATTGAAGGAAGTAAATAGCGTCGGGGAAAAGAGGAAAAGAAAATCCAAGATAAACAAAAATAAGCATATAACCTATTTTTATCATCCTTAGTTACTTTTCATGGGTAGAAATTAAATCTTTATTACAGAAAATACCATACACTTCAGAAATAGGACTCAGAGACTCCTGTGCTAGAACTGAACTGAATGTCTCTACCCAGAGTGCAAGCTTTCATGGCATCAGAAGGCAAGTGAGAAAGCTTCCAAAGGAGGGCAACCAACCGTCCTACTGAGTTAAGACTCCTATGAACCACAACAATGGTGAGTATGGCAAAATAACCTGAAGGATATGTGTCATGTATCACCACACATAACTTGAAGTAACCCAACAGCTTTTTCATTAAACTCCAGACACGCTCAACAGGAGGGAAACCATACCTGGTACTAGAAACCTACTCAACTGCCCAGTGCTAGTGGAGTCATGAATATTGGATGAAATTCTACAACTACTGTATTAAACTAGCATAATTCCTAATGATCATATACATGAACACCCAAACCTACAGAAAAGTGTTGTCTTTCTCTCCCCCAATCAAGGGAACTTCTCTTTCAAAAGATAGATACCAGTACAGAAAACTACAACAAATCAAAATGCAGAGTTGTGGGCCCAGTCCCAGTGAATACAACTACAAAAGTGTCTCATACCTAAGGCTCAGGAGACATTTCAGAAGATGTGAGAGGGGGGCAGAAATATTTTCAGAGTCAGAGCAACAGGGAGTTTGGTATAAGATTGTGTCAGAAGCTATACCCATATGTTATCACCAACATAACTGTCTAAACATGCGCCAAATAAAGACACCACCAATAGACATGCCAAACTAGATGGGGGAAAGCCCAAGAGGCTTCAACATTACTCAGAAAGATTACTGTCAACTGAGCAATAATGAGAATGGGAGAAATAGTGTTCTCTAGGGAAGAGAATATCAGTTGGTCAACCTTGGAGACATACATATGAGTAACATTATACAGACTGAGCAGGTCTGTATAAAGCCATAAATTTGATAGGCAACAAGGTAAGATATATGGCAGGGTTTGGGAAAAAGAAAGGGAAAGGAGAAATGATATAATTATAATAATTTTAAAGAAGGAAAAACAGAATATGAATTAAGTCCCTAAGCAGAAAAAAAATAATTCCAAATAGACCATTGAAACTATATAGTGAAATAAAGGAAACCAAATATATCTGTGTAACACCCCCCAAAGGAAAATATAGAGAAAATAGGAAGAGGTTTGTAAAACTTTGATTAACCAAAATGAAAATAGATAACAAACTCATTCCATAAATTAAAATTTATAGTAATTTTAGAATTAAAAATAAAGCATAAAGGTCCTTTAAAAGACAAGGTGAACTAAAAATCACGACTAAAATATACTTACAAGTAAATAGGTAAACACAAGAGGCAACAAAAAAGTGAGGTGTTGGGTAGCTGCTCAATAGTTCTCCTAAGATTGGGATTAGTCAGGAACACATGCAGGGCAGAGGGCATCAGCTGAGCTGTCTCAGCTTTCCTGTTCATCAGACTGGTACTGAGCCTAGATTACACTCAAGCCAGATGTGGAAGAGAATTGCATTGTAGTAACTCCCTTCTTTGTACAGCAGGAGCACACTGAGCTTTGTCATCCATGGGCTAGTCACAAGTCCTGAGAGTCCATAGTTTGACATGCTAGGGAAACTACTGTTCTACCATGGATGTCTAAAGATAATGACTTTTCTCATTCATTGGGTCTCAGAAACATGGTTTCCAAGCTGTCATTTTATGCTGGAACAATTGCTTCCATCTCTTGCCTCTTGTCTCACAGCATTATCACCATGGCTTGCATACTAGAGAAAATATGATTGTTTTTAAACACTGAGCATTCTACAGTCCCACCTCACAAAATTAAAAGAACATTCATTCCTCTTATGACAAAGATCACAATCCCAACAAAGCACAGGCAGAGTTCTGTATTCTTTGTTTAAGTTTCCTGCTCTCTCAGTCCCCCTCTCTGCTCCCAGACTAGGGTACTTCTTACAGTTCTCTCTTATATTTCTGTTTATTTTTGGCTCAGAAATCTCCCCACTGTGAAGAAATACTTGCTCGTCCCATGTTTACCTAGTTGATGACTATATCCTCTTCTGGCTCAATCTCCATTGGTAGAAAATCCTTTTCTGACTTCCTGTTGGCTTCATTTATTCTGATCCAATATCTATGATACCTATCAATATCTCTAGCTCTTCTCTTTCTGAACATTTAGGAATATTTTATAAATCCATGGCCATTTGTAGTTAAGCCAGACTCATAATTTCTATGACTAACAATCCGTGTTACAAGGGAAAAACAGGCCAAATTTAAAGGCCAAAGCACAGCTCTCTATTCTTTCTGCTTCAGTGAAGCCCAAATCACCATTGTGAGGGAGGAGTGCACTAACACTAAGCCCCTAGGCTACTGTGCTACTACAGTTAGAAGACTTATTCATATAACACCTAGACACATAGAAGACTTTGTATAGGCATACCATTGTGCTTGGTATGACATAGCTTTGCTAACATAATGTATGTTCATCTTGTGTGCTCAGCCCTGCTGTGTTTTAGGATTATACCCTTTCTCCACTTTTATTAAATTTTTTCATACAATATATTTTGAGCATGTTCCTCACTTCCAACTTCCCTCAAATCCTCCCTCACCTCCGTATATACCTGACTTCATGTCCTTTCTCTACTCTTCTCTCATTCTCAAAATAAACAAAAATAAAAAGCCACATAAACTGTAAAAAAATGAAATGATAAAAATAACACACACACACACACACACACACACACACACACACACACACACTGAGTTCATTTTGTTTTGGCCATACTCCTGAGTGTACAGCCTGCCCTAGAATTTGGTTGATAAAACTATTAATATTTCATTGGGGAAAACTGATTTCACTTTTGCCAGTAGATATAAATTTTGAGTCTCTGTGAGGTCATATGTGCAACCTCTTGTGCGTGGAAGATACTGTTTCCTTGGAGTCATCCCCCACCTTAGCCACTTATAATCACCTCTTATTCTGCATGGATCCATGAGTCATCAGGGGAGGGAGGTATGTGATGAAGACATCTGATTTAGGATCTTGTGCTCCAAAGTCTCTTACTCTCTGCATAGTGTGCAGCTGTGGATCTCTGAATTAATTCCCATCTACTTCAATAGCTTCTGATGAGAGTTGAGCAAGGGACTGACCTATGGGTATTGTAATATGTCCTAAGTACTTATTTTATTGCCATGTTTCTTTAGTTGAATAATAATAGTA
>JADRCD010184688.1:5000-40326 GCA_019843815.1 Montemys delectorum
AACACAACATGACCAGCGTAAGATAGATACACTCCCGTTCCCAAAGGCTGACTTAGGCCATCCACTAAGTCCTGGGTGTCTAGCACAGCTGCCAGCGTGTTCAGGAGGCATTGTACTCTTCGTGGCTGGGCTGGATCCAATGTTCTGCCCACACAGCACAGATGCAGAGAGCACAGCATGTGCCCCAGAGCTCAGATGCACAGTCCTCGGGGAAAAGAAGGAAATTCAAGGCGTCTTTCACCCTCAGCTCTGACAATTAGCATCCATCTCAACTGGACTAAATGGCTTGCTGTCTGGATCAGTCTGCAGTCAGCAAGGGCTTGAAGGTAGCGCTGCATAAATTTCCAACTTTTGTTCAATTGACACAGTCTACAACTAAAGTAAAATAGCAACATCGGAAGCCCCCAGCCCTTACCTTTAATTCCCATATCTCCTGCTCTGAAAAAAAAAAAAAATCAAGATTTTTTTCACTAAATTTCATGCCAAAACTTAACATACTGTTGTGTTGTTGATTCCTCTGGTGTCAGTGTTTATGATAAACCGTAGAATATTGTCCAATATGGGGGTGCATAAACTGACTGACAACATGACCGGTTATGTTATATTAACTGGTATGGTTAAGCGGAAGGTTTTTTTTTTTTTTATTGTAGATATGAGAGAGAGTATAGCCAGAGGCATCTGGAAGAGTCCAAAGCAGAGAGAGAAAATAGTAAACTGAACATGGCCAACAGGCTAGACTGAGACAGGAGAGCAGGGACAGGAAAGCAAAGAGGAAGAGGAAGAAGAGAACCAAGAGAGAAGACCCAAAATAGAGGAGCCTCGCTGAGGTAGCAGGTGATAGGACAGACGCTCCAGAGCTGGGAAGTTTAACGAGCTAGGCTCTGTGGTGCCAGTGAGCCTTGAGGCCAGCATGCACTTTGGGATGCTAATAGGAACCACAGCCATTTGACCCTTCTGCCAGTGATAAGGAACTGGCTTCTTTGGTAGAGGGGAACCTGCTTCACAAGTTCCAGAGGACTGCTGGCTTTTGTCTAATGGCCAGAACTTGAACCTGACAGGAAGTCTTTACAGGAACAGGGAAAAGCCAGGCTTAGATTCAATTGTCTACAAGGGTGATTGACCATCAGAACTTCCTGATGAGAAGTTTGAACTCTCAGACCCAGAGTCAAAATTATCTTATTAGTCATCTGTTACCCATTTGTGTGTCTTATCAAACAGTAAGCATTTAAAATGTATTTTTAGGAGACCACTTCTACCAATTCAAAAATCTAAGAATGTCACAGATAACATCTGAAACCTACTGTAGCCCATCTACTGATGGCTTTCACCTATGCACTTAGTAGAGCTGATAGTTTTTATGGCTTTTTTCTTTTTTGTAACCAATAAAAGCTTGTGTGTGTGTGTGTGTGTGTGTGTGTGTGTGTGTGTGTGTGTGTCTGAGGAGAGAGAGAGGGAGAGAGAGAGAGGGAGAGAGAGAGAGAGAGAGAGAGAGAGAGAGAGAGAGAGAGAGAGAGATCCAAAGACCTCTTCTGGCCTTCATGGGCTCCTTAGTGTGTGTGTGAATGTGTGTGTGTGTGTACACATCTTTTAAAAAGAAGCTTATGTAACCACTTCAATGGCAGACCATACCATTCAGGACAACTTGAGTCTGCATTCCTGGGTTGTGATCATTCATATTTGGCTCACAGTAAACTGCCACTTTCAGGTAAGTTCTGTGCTTTGCAGCAATAGATTTTATTGGTAAGGATAATCCACTTTCTCTAGAGCACTTTGTCAAGATCAGGGTCAAGTACCATTGTGGGATGCTCAAGCCAAACTGTCCAGGTTGTGTTTCAGTCAGTGGTCCATTGGTTTATTCTGAGCAGGTCACTGCATATTCTCCCTTGTTTCAGGGCACTTGTGTTATTTGTTTACAGGGTATTTGGTCAGAACATTTGTTTGCTAGTATTCGGCCTTTTTCCTGCAATTTCTTCATGTCATATGACTTTTCCTGGGGAGACATGAACAAATGTCTATTCACCCCAGTGTGTTGGTGTTGGCTAGTTTTATGTCAACGTGACACAAGCTAGACTTATTGAAGGGGAAGGAACTGAGAAAATGCCTCCATATGATCAGGCTGCAGGCAAGCCTGGAGGACATTTTCTTAATTGTGATTGATGGGGAAGGCCCAGCTCATTGTGGATGGTGCCATCCCTGGTCTGGTGGTTCCGGGTTCTATAAGAAAGTAGACTGAGGGGCTGGGGAGATGGATCAGCAGCACTGATTGCTCTTCCGAAGGTCCTGAGTTCAGATCTCAGCAACCACATGGTGACTCACAACCACTCGTAATGAAATCTGACGCCCTCGTCTAGTGTGTCTGAAGACAGCTACAGTATATTACGCTGGAGCGAGTGGGGCCATCCCATGGCCATCTGTACGGCTACAGTGTACTCATACACATAAAATAAATAAATACATCTTTAAAAAGAAAGAAAGAAAGAAAGAAAGAAAGAAAGAAAGAAAGAAAGAGAGAAAGAGGAAGGAAGGAAGGAGGAAGGAAGGAAGGAAGGAAGGAAGGAAGGAAAGAAAGAAAGAAAGAAAGAAAGAAAGAAAGAAAGAAAGAAAGAAAGAAAGAAAGTAGACTGAGCAAAAGAAAGCCTGTAAGCAAAATCCCCACCAGCCATGGCCTCTGCATCAGCTTTTGCCTCCAGGTTCCTGTCTTGCTCGAGTTCCTGCCCTGACTTCCTTCATCGATGAACAGTCTTATGAAGCATAAACCAAATGATCCCTTTCCTCCCCAAGTTGCTTTTGGACATGACTAAGACACCCCAGATAAGACATGGATGAGTGACTAGAGAGAAATGGTTGCAGCAGAGTCTGTCTTGGTAAACCAGTGAGCATATTAGGGTCGCTTACAGACTCCTGCTCACCTTAGAGTAATTGTGACCCGACCTGCTCTTGTTGGTAGTGATCCTTGAAGATTTGGCCTTGATTCTTTTTATCAAAATGATCCAGAACCACTCATCTCCAGTAACAACACCGTTGTGGTGTTTTACCCTCTTGCCTGTTTCCTCCCTCCCATCCCTCCTCAGCCCCCACCCCGCCCTGCCCCTCATCTTGGCTGTGTTCCACCGAGTCTTATGACTCTTGGTTCACAGGTTCCAAGGTACTGCTTAGGCCAGGAACTTTTCCAGCTGGCTGGCCTGCTCCCCCCAAGCATGAACTAAATTAATTTAACTCTCAAATTCCTGAGATGCCCCACCCTCTCTTCCGAGTAGGTCTCAGATAAAAAAAAAAAAAAATTCCACTGTTTACAGAGGACTTCTTAGCCTTAGCCACAGATACAGAGCTGATAGGTTTACTCTCAGAACTAAGAGTGGCCCAGAGAAGGGCCTGGGCGTATTTTATGCTTACTTCACTTCGTGAAATGCCCTGACTGATTTCTTTCCTGCGCTGCCTGCTTTAACTTAAAGTCTTTAAAAACTTATTTATTTTCATATATATGGGTGTTTCGCTTGCATGTATTTCTGTGCACCATGTCTTCAGAGGCCAGAAGAAGTTGTTGGGTCCCCTGCGCCTGGAGTTACAAGCAGTTGTGAGCCACCCCGTGGGTACTGGCTAGCAAACCTGGGTCCTCCGGTTCAAGCAACCAATGCTCTTGAAACACCAAGCCATCTTTCCAGCACTGATGCTTAAAGTCTTTAAGAGGGCTAAAACACCCCAAAGTCCACCGTGCCATTCCAGACAACTCTAGGCTAACCTAAAATCTATAATTCTTGTTACATTTATTTTTCCAGCCAGTATTTACATATTTAAAATGAAAGGTTTCTGCCAGTCATGGTGGCGCATGCCTGTTCTTCCAGCACTTAGGAAGTGGAGTTGAGAGACACCAGGTGGGAGCCAGCCTTGGCAACATAGTAAGTTTCAGGCCAGCCTGGGTTGCCAGGATATTCTGCCTCAAATATAAAATAGCAATGAAATTTAAATTGAACTAAAGGATTAGACTCTTGGTGGGTTGGTTAAATAATGGATGGCACAGCCATTCACTGAAACAATACAGCCATTATGAAACTGAAAACAATCTGTCTGGTGAGGCTCAGTAAGGGCATTTGCAGCAAGAGTCAGAACAGCCTGTAGAATTCGAACATTTGAATAAACAGATGAGAAGAAACAAGGAACCCAGCCATTTTGCTTGTGCACACACAAGACATCTTTGGGAAGATACACTAAAAATATATGGCATAATACTTTAATTTTAAGTACAACGAAGTTACTGGGAAAAGAGAATTTTTACTACACAATCAAGCTTTTCATATACTAAAGCACATGAATGTCCCTGTTCAAATAAGACAGGATCTAGAATCTTTGATTTATCCTCAATTATATATAACTATCTACACACACATACATATATATATATGTATGCATGTATATACATATATGTGTGTACATATACATTTATGCCTATATCTTTAAGAGTCATTGAAAGGACATTAAAAGAATAAGGGGACTATAACTGCAAAGAATAACACTAGTTAAAAATAAACTTAACTTAAAAATTTTAAATGTGGCCAGGCGATGGTGGCACACGCCTTTAATCCCAGCACTTGGGAGGCAGAGGCAGGTGGATTTCTGAATTCAAGGCCAGCCTGGTCTACAGAGTGAGTTCCAGGACAGCCAGGGCTATATAGAGAAACCCTGTCTCAAAAAACTAAAAAAAAAAAAAAAAAAAAAAAGCCATGTGAGATATATTTTGGAAGATGGTTAGGCCATAGGACAGATTACAGAGAGATTTCTGGTCTTCACTTGAACATCTATATGTGTGCTTCATTTGCATTTTTCATTATTTACCTGGTCATGTTTTAGTGATAATAATAATAATATAGTTCTAACTCACACCTACTGTGTTTTTGTGTGCTGTTTACTATATGGTAACATTTTTAGATATTATCTGATTTAATCTGTAGCCTGAGTAGGCAAGTGTGTGTGTGCGTGTGTGTGTATGTGTGTGTGTGCATGTGCATTTTGCACATAGCAGCCAGAGGAGAGTGTCAGATGTTTCTGCTGTATTTCTTTGAGGGAGAGTCTTTGGTCAAACTGGAAGCTTGTTGTTTGGGCTGGGCTGGCTAGCAGGGCTGGCTAGCAGGCTCCCAGGACCTGCCAGTCTCCGGCGCGGGAGCGACAGGCATGCATGCCCAGGTGTTTCCATGAATGTTTGGGATTTGTATTTAGGTTCTTGTGTTTGCATAGCAAGTACTCTGACCACTGAACCGTCTCCCTATTTGCACCCCACAAGGAAGGTAGATTTCTGCCCCCCAGCTGCAGGTGAGGAACACAAGGCTTGGAGAAGTAAAGTCCTGTCCTCATTGCCTGTATTTATTCAGAAGCCACTGACTCTGGATTCCTAATGGGTCGATGTCTGGCTTGTTGAAGAATTCAGGCACTTCCTGCTCATGCTTACCGGACTCGGTCTGTCGGTCTGTCAGTCTGTGTGTGTGTGTGTGTGTGTGTGTGTGTGTCTGTCTGTCTGTCTGTCTGTCTCTCTGTCTGTGTCTGTCTGTCTGTCTGTCTGTCTGTCTCTCTCTCTGTCTGTGTCTGTCTGTCTCTCTCTCTCTCTCTCTCTCTCTCTCTCTCTCTCTCTCTCTCTCTGTCCCTACTGGGTTATCTGCTTTGGCATGCCTTCATTGCAAGGGCTCAGAGTAGCTATGTATCTGGCTTCAGGGATCCCCTACCTTTCCATCAAAGCCAAGCTAAGTGTGAGTCCAGACAGGTCAGGCCAGGGTGAAAAAGCTAGAGCCCCTCCCTTTCTAGAACAGAAGCTTGCAAGGATGAGTGAACTTCCTCCTGCCAGCTCAGAGAAAGCAAGGGTGACTCACAAAAGCAAATGTCCAGGTCTTTTGTATATGCAGAGGTCCAAAGTCATCCGAGGAGGGAAGAAGAAAGCCAGCCAGAGAGTGAATCGAGAGCTGGGGAGACCCATGCAAATGAGGCTGGCCCCAGCAAGCTGGAAGCCAGCAAGGAAGCCAGCCAAAGCGCTGGGCTGAGAGGATGAAGCTGGCTGAAGCTGGTAAGGAGTGGGAGAGGGTGAAGCAGGTGGAGCTTTTTGGTGTGAACTCTGACCTAGGAGGAAGGTTCCTGGGTCAGTTTTCAAGCTCGGCCACTCTGGCTCTGAAGCTGGTGGTCAAGTCACTTTACATCCGGAGCCCGGGTTTCCCCACTTACCATGTGGGCATTTACAGAATCATGCTAACTTCTGTACTGACCACCACGCAGTGTAGCACACTGAGGGGGATTCCTTCCTCACAAAAACAGTAAGAAGTGGGTCAGGGGCTTCCTCAATGGAGGAAAGTGGTGTTCTGAGAAGTGAACCATTGATTCAGAGCAGCAAGGGTCTTGTTTCAAATTGGTGAGCCTTTTTTTACTCCCTAGTCTATTCTTGTTTCTGGGTTTAGCCAATCAAATGGCCTCACGAAAATGAAAACAGTTTGTAAAAGGTTTGTTCTCTGTGTGTTACCATACACAACTTCAAGCCCCTTTGGAAAGCCTTCAGGAGCCACCAGAATTCCAGTTCTCCAGCTTGCTGCTGTCAGGGGTGGGCGGGCGGATGCTGTAGACAAGTTTCTGTTAATGATGACTGCAGGATGAATTTAGAATTTATTGTTGCTGTGCTGTTCTGCAGGGGCTGGGGCCCATAAAACACTGGGGTCTCCTAGAGACGCTGAACTCTGTGCAGTGGGTGCTTGAGAGAAGCTCCTCAGGTAAAGTCCCAAGCAACAGGTGCCATGTTTTTTTTTTTTTTTTTAATTGAACATCCATTTAGAGCTATGGCCATGAAACCTCACAGAATGTAGATCTGATTTAGGGTGATGGAGGGAGATCTTTAAGGATAGGGAGACACGTTTACAGGAATAAAGTTAACATTTTTAAAAAAAGATTTATTACTGTAGTTTTTTTTTTTTTTTAAATTTAAAGTAGGCACTTTTTAAAAGAATTATTTATTTATTTTGTATATATGAGTACACCATTGCTCTCTTCAGACACACCAGAAGAGGGCATCGGATCCCATTACAGGTGGTTGTGAGCCACCATGTGGTTGCTGGGAATTGAACTCAGGATCTCTTAAGCCATGTCTCCAGCCCTAACGTTTTCTTTAAAAAAAAAAAAAATTTTTTTTATTTGCGCATTGGTGTTTTGCCTGTGTGTATATCTGTGTGAGGGTGTTGAAACCTATGGAACTGGAGTTACAGACAGTTGTGAGCTGCCATGTGGGTGCTGGGAATTGAACCCAGGTCCTCTGGAAGGACAGCCAGTGCTCTTAACTGCTGGACCATCTCTCTAGTCCCAAAGTTAACATTTTCCAAGTAATAGAATTAAAAAAAAAAAAAAAAAAAGCTCTAGCAATAATCTAATGGATGGTTTTGCCCACATTGATACCCACTATTGACGTTTAGTTGTTTCTAGCAGTGCTAGCACACACTATTAAGCCTAAAACTTGGGAAGCAGAGGATGGCAGATCACTGTGAGTTTGAGGCCAAGGTGGTTTACACAGAGTTTCAGACTAGTCAGGGCTACATAGTGAGACCCTAGCTCAAGCAAGCAAGTAAAACAAACAAACAAACAACAAAAAACATTTGGTTGTTTATCTTCCAGGAGATATTTTTCCACAGTGCAATGTGTTTCTCCAAAGTAGATTATGTTGTGATTGTTCTGTCATTGAATCTTTAATACCTAATAACACTATATCCTAGACACACTTCATAATAAGAAATGTTCTATCACACCTTTTTTTTGTTTTGTTTTGTTTTTGTTTTTTGAGACAGGGTTTCTCTGTGTAGCTCTGGCTGTCCTGGAACTCACTCTGTAGACTAGGCTGGCCTTGAACTCAGAAATCCACCTGCCTCTGCCTCCCAAGTGCTGGGACTAAAGGCGTGCATCACCACCGCCCGGCTTATCATATACATCATTTTAAAGGCTACAGACTGTCTTTCTTACATCCATCTTCTGTAATAATACGAACCACTTTCTAGAGAGCTGTATGTGCATGTCTGTCTCTGAATGTGTTTTTCATGCCACTCCCACTACTTCTTTCTTTCTTTCTTTCTTTTTCTTTCTTTCCTTCCTTCCTTCCTTCCTTCCTTCCTTCCTTCCTTCTTTCTTTTAAAATTAAGACTTTGCAGTTAGTTTATAAAATGACATGTTTTATCACATCACACCCACACATCATGTATTTTGCTGACTCATCATTGCACTTTGCTGACTCATCGCCTCACTGCCTTTCCCACCTCCCCTCTCATCTTTTGTTGGCCCCCTTCCTATATCCACTTGCATATAGGTGTCTCCATTCCACATATGAGAAGCATGTGATATTTCCTTTTCCTCCAGTTGCTCTCTGTAGTTACCCCTACATCCTTTGTACTGGCTGGTTTTGTGTCAACTTGACACAGGCTGGAGTTATCACAGAGAAAGGAGCTTCAGGTGAGGAAGTGCCTCCATGAGATCCAGCTGTAAGGCATTTCCTAGGTTGGTGATCAAGGGAGGAGGGCCCATTGTGGGTGGTGCTATTCCTGGGTTGGTAGTCTTAGGTTCTTCTATAAGAAAGCAGGCTGAGCAAGCCAGGGGAGGCAAGCCAGCAAGAAACATCTATCTCTCCATGGCCTCTGCATCAGCTCCTGCTTCCTGACCTGCTTGAGTTCCAATCCTGACTTCCTCTGGCGATGAACAGCCATGTGGAAGTGTAAGCTGAATAAACCCTTTCCTCCCCAACTTGCTTCTTGGTCATGATGTTTGTGCAGGAATACAAACCCTGACTAAGACATCCTTCATATATTCATTATAGATTATAGGTTTTAGGTTAGCCTAGAGTTGTCTGGAATGGCACGGTGGACTTTGGGGTGTTTTAGCCCTCTTAAAGACTTTAAGCATCAGTGCTGGAAAGATGGCTCAGTGTTTCAAGAGCATTGGTTGCTTGAACCGGAGGACCCAGGTTTGCTAGCCAGTACCCACGGGGTGGCTCACAACTGCTTGTAACTCCAGGCTCAGGGGATCCAACAACTTATGGAAGTTGGTTCTTTCCTTCTACGTGGGTTCAGGGAGTGGAACTCAGTCAGGTCATTAAGCTTGGGGGAAAGTTTCCCACGGAGCCCCTGAATGGACACCTTGTCACTGTTTGTTCTTTGTTTTATTGATAGCCATTCAGACTAGGCAAGGTGCAATCTCAATAGAGTGTTAATTTACATTTCCCTGAGGCTAGGGGTGCTGAAATTTTTTTTTCAAATGTCCATTGCGTGGCATATTCTTTCTGCTACCCTGTCACCTGACCTACATCAGACATCACCATGAAACATTTGAACTAATGGTTGTAGCCGTCTGTAACTGACCTTCATTTCCACAAGCCCAGTCTGGATAAACAGCAATTTCAAGGCAGCCTGAGCTGTAGCGTAAGACCGTATGTCAAATAAAAAAAGCCTCCAAACAAATGAAAAGAAGTCAAGGATTAGTTATACCCTATCAATAAAACCTCAAACGAGTTTGGGGACTTGACAGACTTTGCCTCTTGCTTTGGACCCTTGCTTTCCCAGCCCTTCCACCATCTGCTCTTTCAAGTCCTCACACTGGCAACTCACCTGAAGACTCTGGGCTTTGGGGGGGATGTGCTGTTCCCTGGGCTGGCATCCTCTTCCTCCACTCTGGCTGAGTTAGCAATCACGTCACCCCTTTGGAGAAAGTTTCTGTTCCAGGCCCATTTTCTTTTTTCCTTCTTTATAGCATTCCTTAAAATCATGCATTTCAGTGGGTGTGATGGCACATGCTTTTACTAACATAAAGGCATATAATATATGACATATATTATAATGAAAGATATACACATATGATATGTATTATAGCGAGATCTATGTTATTTGTTTCTTGTTACTCATGAGATATTGTTTTTGCCTCAACAGCCTATGAATGTCATCAGAGAAAAGAGAAGGTCAACTTTCTTCCCCTTTATCTTTCAGTACCTGGTACAGCACCTGGCATGTGGTAAGCGCTCAGTGATTGGGTAGGTGAACAACAGCAGCTCATTGCACGGGGCATCTACACGAATCCTAGTGGCTCTCCCCTCTTTGGTTACGGCTGTACCATCTCTCCCTGAATGTCATCTTCTTAAAGCTGAAACATTTTTGGAGCTTCATCTTTGGAGCAGAGATTAAGATCTAGATAAAGCCAGGAGGCCCGGGATAAAAGTGGACACAGGTTTTGCTTCAAGCATCAATTTGGTCAGAGTATAGCGCATCACATCAGTTCTCTAAGGAAGTGGAACTACCCTGTATTCTTCCCTTACCCAGCTCCTGGTTTCTTACCTGGAGTCTTTACTGAAGCGTGGAATCTCCGAGGAAACAGGAACACTTCCTATTTAGCTCTTTCTACATACCCTGCAGGTAACCTGAATGGACACCTTCTGTGTTTGTGACCACAAGTGGTAGAATAGAATTCCAAAACCATGTCCCAGGGTCACCCCCAGTGTTGTAACTAGTTGGAATCACTTCTCTTTTCCATGTAAGGCGAATGGTTTCGATGGAGAAGTATAGTTTTCTTAAGTACACCCCACCCCTACCCCCACCCCTGCCGACAGCCACTCAGCTCCTCAAATAATTTAAATGGCCAATATAAGCAAGAGATAAAAGCCAAGTGTTTCCGTTTGAAATGAGGAAGTGGGGGCCAGAATGCTTCTCTTCAAGGCTGTGTGGAAGACCCTCTCTGGGACTGTTGATTGTCCCTGTCCTAAAGGGTTACCTACTTTGGCTGCAGCTACCAAGTTAAAAGGGGAGGTGACAAAGAGGCTTGGGGGAGTTTTGGTAGTCAGATCTTTTAGGTGTATGGGGCAAGCGGAGCACATGTCAGGCAGCTCCATGTACAAGGAGGAGATGCCAGCCTTTTAGAAAAGAAACGAGGGCCCAAGAGAGAGGAAACCCAGAAGACTTGTCCTCATGGTGATGTAGAAAGAGGAAAACTGTCACCCTTTCCTTTCCAATCTGGTGATTTCAGGTATGAAAAGGGCCACCTTTGGACCTGTATCTACTCTACATTCAATTGCTAGCCACACCCTGTGTGTGTTTGGGGGTGTGTATGTGGGGTCATGCTTGCTTCTCTGTATGTCTCATTTGGGTCTCCCAGGCACCACTCTGGCCTTGACTCCAGGCAAGTGTGCTGAGGCTGCAGCCGGGACTACCTGGCAGCTCCAGGTGCTGTGAGCATGCTGTCATGGAAACGGCCCTGGGGTTGGTGGCAAGGCGGCAGTTCCCCAAAGCTAGGCGGATTCAGGAGAGGGAGAGGCTGGAAACTCAGACCCTTCAAAGTGGTCTCTCTGCTTCCCCTCCTACAATTCACAGAAACCCAGGTGGGTGCTGGGAGAAAGTGGGAGGAGCCAGGGGAGGCAGAGAACTAGGAAGAGACACACACAGAGCTGATCTGGGGGCTGAGTTAGGGGAGTCTTTTCAGGAACTGTTCACTGGGACCAGGACTAGTCAGCTGGGTGTGAAGAGCTGGCTGCTGGCCCCAAAGGAAAGAGCAGAAAGGGGGCTGGCATTTGTCCCCGGAGGAGGAACAGAGCCTATCTCTAGTTAGGGAATTGAGTTTTCAGGGAAGGAAGCGCCAGTTCTTTAGCAAAACTCACTGAATGTGTCGTTCTCTCTTGCTCCATAGAACTAAGACAGCCTAGAGCCAATGCAGGGAGCATTGGCTACATTTTTAGCATGCCCCAAAGCCCCGGCACTGTCCCCTCCACTGCCCGCTCCTTCTGGTGTTGCTGGAAAGGTGGCCCATAGGGTTGCTCACTCCTTCACCCTGGGAGGTGGGCAGCTGTGTAGCGTCAGTGAGACTTGAGCCTGTGACCCCAGGACTGTGTGCTTTTGGACAAAAACGCTTTCAGACATCCATTCCTCCACCTGTGAAATGTGGGTGGATAGGTTTTATCCTCTCAGAGCTGAGAGCTGCAGACCAAATCCAGGGACAGCACTCCATGGATATTCTTTCTCTTTCTCCCCTCTGCCAGGGCATCCTCGTGAGGTTCTGGCTCCCTGTATGTGATCAGAGGATGAGCGAGCCACAGGGCCAGGAGCTCAGAGCTGAGTGCCCTGTCTGCTGGAACCCTTTCAACAACACATTCCACACCCCCAAAGTGCTAGACTGCTGTCACTCCTTCTGCGTGGAATGCCTGGCCCACCTCAGCCTGGTGACCCCGGCCAGGCGCCGCTTGCTCTGCCCACTCTGTCGTCAGCCCACTGTGCTGGCTTCAGGACAACCGGTCACTGACTTGCCTACAGACACTGCCATGCTGACCCTGCTCCGCCTAGAGCCCCATCATGTCATCCTCGAGGGCCACCAGCTCTGTCTCAAGGACCAGCCCAAAAGCCGCTACTTCCTGCGTCAGCCTCGGGTCTACACTCTGGACCTTGGCCCTGAGCCTGGAAGCCAGACTGGGTTCCCCCAGGACACAGCTCCTGACACCAGGCCGGTACCCATCCCCAGTCACTATTCTCTCAGAGAGTGTGTCCGCAACCCTCACTTCCGGATCTTTGCCTATCTGATGGCTGTCATCCTCAGTGTCACCCTGCTGCTCATCTTCTCCATCTTTTGGACTAAGCAGTTCTTTTGGGGGATGGGGTGAGCACTCTGTGTTCCAGGACAAGGAACAGAGCCTTTCTCAGCGGTTGCTGGACCGGGAACTACAGAGCAGCCTTTGGTGTTACCTTTCTTGTAGTATTGCTCATTTTACAGCCCAGGGATCAGCTAGGTCTGACTCGGAGAACAGAGATGTTCCAACAGGAAGAGAAGAGCTAAAGGGCCAGGGACCTGATCATAAACTATGGGATCATGAAGGGTAGAGAAGCAGTTCCACGGCTCCATATCGAGTTGTGCCAAAGAGCTGGACAGCACCACCTGGACATCCAACTAGTTGAGAGAGCTTGTAGCATCTTTCATTGGAGCTGTGTTGAGCTGTTCGTGTGTTGCTAATAATTCTGGAAAGTGTTTCAATTCTGTGGGCCCATGTGTTTGTCTCCCCTTTTCAGTCTTTTTCTGATTCTTGCCACGGTTTCCAGTAAAGCTAGCCTGCATTCTTTAAGTCATTGATTTTTTTTTTCCCTTCCTCAACCTTTACTGGGCAGACTGAGAGGGAAGAAAAGACAGAATGATCCAGAGGTGGTAGGTAACCCTCAGGAGAAGGGAGGGTGTACAGGGTGATGTCTTCAGATGGACTGAAGAAATGAATCTAAAGGTGAAGGAAGCCAGGATGGCTGGGAAGAACTCGGGGTTGAGGTAGAGGTCTCTGTTCCTCCCAGTCAATGTTTGCAGGACAGACGGAGCCTTGCTCAGCTCCATAGCTCTAGTCTCAAAAGGTAAGGCAGACACCAGGGAAGAAGTAATGCTTCAGCTGCATCTCAGGCTTGAGCAGTATGAAGCACAGGTCACTACCTTGGTTTTCTCTTCATAGGACAGAACCTAAAATTTAGCCCAGCCAGCAGCTGCTTGACACTGTGCCACATACATGCTGCTTCTTTGGTTCGGACATGTCCTGGTGTCCAACTCTGAAGCAATCTCAAAGTGTCTAAAACACAATTAGAAAAAGACATCTTAGCCAAGGTTACACAGAGAAACCCTGTCTCAAAAAACAAAAACAAAAACAAAAACAAAAACAAAAAAACAAAACAAAACAAAAAAACAAAAAAAAAGACTTTTTTTTTTTAATTTAGAGATTAGAAATTGAGTCAGTTTTATTTGCTCTAAATGGTATTTTCACAGAAGTATCATTTATTTACAACTTCCTTAGAGTTACAAGGGAGTGATATTATAAAGCATACAAGCCATATTTTGATTTAGTAAAACTAGACAGTTTTAAGGTCCGACGTGGAGATTTCTCCATTAGGAAACTGGAAAGGTACCCACATTTCCTCCTGAGACTGTCACCCGTATCCCCATTGACCTCATCGGGTAATTGCGCCGATGGTGAACCTCACATCTCCCACTGACTTCACTTCTCTACACACTTTTGCTTAGCCCTGTAGCAAGTATGTCTGGCAACCATCTCTCCTTGTCCTATGAACTAAGAGGGACAGGGGCAGAGAAGAACTGGTAAAAGCCCAAGATGGAACATTTCTCCTCTTCCAGAGCCCCTGGTCCAAGGAAGCAGATGATGGAGCTGGGGTTCAGCCCAGGGTTATCTGTGGGGTCCTTTCCTTAAGAATACATTCTTAGGATGGTGGGGATACTAAAAACTAGTAGTTTATTACACTGAACAGATTTTCTTTCTTTCCTTCCTTTCTTTTCGAGACAAAAGGTTAGGATCTTAGTTCCTATTTTGTATCTGTTAGTTCTAACCTTGGGGGGCAGTGTTACTTTTTTTTTTTGTTGCTGTTGTTGGTTTTTTCAAGACAGGGTTTCTCTGTGTAGCCTTGGCTGTCCTGGAACTCACTCTGTAGACCAGGCTGGCCTCGAACTCATAAATCTGCCTGCCTCTGTCTCCCAAGTGCTGGGATTAAAGGCGTGCGCCACCACAGCCTGGCCAGTGTTAGTCACTTTTAAGTCTCTGTGAACACAATACTGGTTAGAGACAACTGGAGGGGAGGTTGACTGGGGCTCATGGTTTCAGGGGGGTACAGAGCACAGGGAGAAGCTTATGGCAGATGCTCACCACATCACAGCATACCAGGAAGCAGAGGGTAGCTAGAGAGAGAAGCTGGGCTAATAACTTTCAATGACCCTTTGTTAGTGACTCACCTGCACCAGCCAGGTCCTACTCCTGAGGGTTTAATAGCACACAACAGTGCTGGGGATATTTCCAAATCAAATCCTAGCAAGCAGCCTCACCCATTTACAGGACATCTAGGAACACAATGGCAGCACCTTCGCTGGGTGTGCTTAGGCTAGGGACAGAGACCTGCCACTGTGCCTAAGAAGTATCACTATCCTAAGATTCAAATCTGTTAAGTGGCAACAACAGGCTCCAGGTCCACACAGGAATGGGAAAAGTCCATTGTTCATGAAGTCAGACAGCGATTTGTCCATGGCATCCATAGGCAGAAAGGTGGAAAGGCCACATGCCCAGTCCTGGTCTTGCCAGTGGCTAACCTTCTCCATAAAGCACTCTGAAATCGCTTCACACAGGCTCACGTAGTTCCACTGCTTACAGCTGGGTAACTCAGCAGTTACTCCAGTCCACCCAGCATCTTAAAAGAATGAGTTCTCTTAATGTGCCTGATGCACCACCTAGGGTAGGGTTAAGTGACAGTGGTTCTGCCATTCAGAATCCACTATTTTCTTACAGTGGCTGAAGAAATGGATTATTTCCCCAGACACTTTCTCTGCCTAAGGCTTAAGTGGAACATTTCCAACTTGAATGATCTCTTGGAAGAACCAAAAATTAAATTCCAAGTAAGGTTTAGACCAGAGAAACCAAAACCCGGTGGTGTGCCAATGCCAGTCTCATCATTTTACAAACACCACAAGTCAAGAAAAAAGTCATTTTGTAGTATGCTATAATGGAAATAGAACAGGTTAAGGGTGGTTAAATGCCAAGTGAAGGGGAGGCCTGAGTGGCCTACCAACCACAAAGTTAATATACTTGGCTATGACTGGAATCAGATGTTTAGTTGGGCGTGGTGAGCATACTTTTAACTTGGGAGGCAGAGGCAGGCGGATCCGAGTTTGATGCCAGACTGGTCTACAGTGAGTTCTAGGAGCTGCACAGAGAAATCTTGTTTTGAATCCACCCCCTCCCCAAATGTTTTGTTATATACCACATATCCATGATCTACAGAAGAGCAGGGCAGAACAGGAAGCTGGTGGAGTGTAAATTTACAATACCAGAGAGGAGCTAATTTTACACTATACACAACCTTCTTTGAAATTACTGTTTTGTGCGGATTTACTGTGCAATTCTGGAGTGAAGAGGGTGTACACCTGCAGATAGAAGGTGAAGCCAATCACTGACTGACGAGGAAGAACTATGGAGCCCAGACACACCTGGCAACCTGGTGCTCTCCTAGCTAACAACTCTACATAAAGAAACTGTTAATGCCTGGATATGATGGCTTACACCTGCAATTTACATGACTTGAGATGCAGAGGCAGGAAGATTAAGAGTCTGAGGCCAATCTGAGCTACACAGCAAGACCCTGTCTCACAAAACCCTACTCTCCCCTTCACCCTCTCCCTCAAAACGAAACCACTATAAACATCTGAATAAAGTAACAGAAATTGGAACAACTCATAGGCCTAAAATTACATTAGATCTCAAAACTAAAGAAGGGGATCTCTTTGGACCAATGGTTAGGTTCATAAAATGCTGAAATAGAAAATAGTTTTTATAGTAAGATTTTACTCTCAGCAAATGTGTGTGTGTGTGTGTATAAAAGGAGTTTATGTTTGGTAACACCCAAACATAAATTAGGATTTTTTCCAGTTACTCTGACATGAAGTGTTGTTTAATACATAAAGCACACCCTTTAAATAACCAACAGGAAGGAGGCTGTACAGCACAGACATCATGTTTGTTTTTAAAAACTCCTTTGAATCTGGATACAATGGCCAGACTGTTTTATCATGAAGGATGCCAAACTTCAAAGCCAAAAGGAAGAGGCTCCAACAAAGCCAAGTGTGGTTCTGAGTTCCAGATGCGGTGACCATCCTCTGTGACCACCACAGAAGACGGAAGTCTTCTTTACTGTGGAGCCATCACACAGCTGCAGTCTATGGCTCTGGTCTCATTCTGGGGCAGGAAAGGACCTTGCTGCTAGGTACTGCTCAACAAATGGCGGCGACACCCTTGTAACCAGGGAGATTTCAAATACAGTCCAGCTACCTTGCTTGCTGAATCACACAAATAGTCCCAAGCACATACCATGTTATAGAGAGCCACGTTCAAGCATTAAAAATACAACTGCCAGGCACAGCAGCACATTTCCACAATGCCGTCACTTGAAAGGCAGGGACAGGAGGATCACTTAAATGTGAGGCTTCCTGACATATACACCAAGTTCCAGGACAGTCAGGGCTATACATACAGACTCTGTCTCAAAATGCCAAATTAAAAAAACCAAAAAAACAAAAATGAAAGACTAGTCACAATCCTGAGTGTGAGGGAGGAGGGAGGGCACTGAAAAGTGTTGAGTCTATACAACGTCTACAGTAACGGCAGAACCTGAGATGAGAATTTCGTTCTAACCATGAAGGGCTTGCTATCACCTAAAGACTGGATTCCTCAGAAGTGGGCTGACGTGAAAATCCAATCCTATACATGGTATTTGGCAAGAAACATGATAGAACACAACACAATTCTTTTCCTTTGAGGAAAATGGCTCCTTAGTGAGAACACAAGGTCTGAGTCCTCCTGTGGTCTTGCCTACTCTGCCATCCAGAGCTTGAAGGTTCTGTCATAGGAGCAAGTGGCTATGAGCTGCCCATCAGAAGAAATGTCCAGGCCCATCACTTTGCCCTCATGACCAGCTAGAGTCTTCAGTGGGGACCAGCCTGGGTGGGTCCAGATCTTGGCTGTGTTGTCATAGGCACCTGTGAGCAAGAAGTCCCCATGGATAGCTGCAGAAGACATAAAGCAAACATGAACAACTCCAGTATTCAGAAAGAGCTTAAGAGAAAGAAAAAAGACAAAGATCTGCCAAAACATATTATTTTGAAAGAAAGGTTATTTCTGTATTCAGATAAACCAAACACATACATTCTACATTCCTAGGGCCTCCAAGATAAGGGATAGTAATGAGCAGACAGGGTAACGAGGTAACAGATGAAGGCTGTGGTTCCCTTTCCCTGGTGGACAGTCTGTTCAGTAACATCAAGCATCTGGTTAGTGCCTGACCATCCATGGAGGACAAAGTGAAATGGAGCCTTGGAAGAACTCTTTGCCTCAAGAAGCATGCTTTGCCACAGTGCCATCTATAGTTATGGCAGGGGGAAGGAAATTGAAATTTGCTTCTTTAACAAGGTTCCATGTCTGAGTTAGTTTAATTCCCAGGATGTATCCCATGAAGCAAAGGGTGTCTGGTATTAAGGCTTACGCTCAAACTTGACACCGGTCACTAAGTTCTGATGGGCAGGGATGGTGTAGACACAGCGTCGCTGTCGAAGGTCCCACACTTTGCAGGTGTTGTCACCACTGCCAGTGGCAATGTGGTAGCTGAGGATCAGAAGTATCATAGTTAGAAACAGAGTACTGTCTGGCCAGGACCCTTCCCATTCACCGAGTCTGCTTTACCCATTGGGGGAGAAATTTATCCCGTAGATTTCCTTCAGGTGGCCTTCTAGGAACATAATGCAGCGTCCTGTGCGTAGGTCCCAAACTCGGCCAAAGGCATCCAGTCCCCTGATGAGCCAACATATGTATGAATATACAGAATCCACTTTGACGAGGAAGTGGGGTTGCCTAAGAGGTGAGACTACTAAGCTGCCCTCTCCCTGCTTTGTGGAGGAAGTCTTACCCAGTGCCAGCCAAAGAGCCATCTTGATGGAAGGCAATGTCATACACACCCATGCTGTGGCCTTCCTGGTGCAGGATCTCCTCTTGAGCCTCTAAATCCCATAAGCGCCATGAACGGTCATAACTTAAAAAATAAATAAGAATAAATTTGCCAAGTTACCAATAATTACACCAATGATCAACCAGCAGACTGATTAAGCGTCCACTATAACAAGGTACTATAAATAACCACAGTTCAGCTCATGCTCCTGAAACTATTCATTCAACCACACTAAGAAGAAAAGCCAGGCTGGAGAGATGGCTGAGCAGTCAGTGACTGCTCTTCCAGAGGTCCTGAGCACGATTCCTAGCATATGGGAATCCACCACATGGTGGCTCACAACCATCTATAATGAAATATGGTGTGCTTTTCTGGTGTGCAGGCATATATGCACTCAGAACACGGTATACTAAATAAATAAATCTTAAAACAAAACAACAACAAAAAACAAAACAAAAAAAAAGAAAGAAAAAAGGAAAGAAAGGAAGAAAGGAAGAAAGGAAGAAAGAGAGAAAGGCTTTTCTGACATCAACAATGCCTCACCATCCAAGACTTTACGTTTTAGGTGACAATTGGGAGACCATGAACATTCTGTACTGTAGTGGCTATTTTTTTGTTTTTGTTTTTTTTGAGACAGAGTTTCTCTGTGTAGCCCTGGCTGTCCTGGAACTCACTCTGTAGACCAGGCTGGCCTCAAATCCAGAAATCTGCCTGCCTCTGCCTCCCAAGTGCTGGGGATTAAAGGTGTGCTGCACCACTGCCCGGCTTTAGTGGCTATTTTTTAAATAAAGAATTCCCTGGGGGTAGGGGTTGGGGCTTAATAGTAGGAAGGCCTTGTGTGCAGGGCCCTGGGTTCAGCCACAAGCACAAAACAAAAACAAACTTCTTGAAGAATGGCCCAGCACAGATGGCACCATCTTCCCCCCCTCATTCTGCTGCTGCATCCCTTCACTCATCAGGCATTTGTATATTTACTGGAGTCTCCATTGAAATTAGGGCATTAAAGAAAATCTAGAAAGGCAAATAAACAGAGCAGATCTAGAAACAGACCCAAATGTTTACAACCAGAATGCTTTCATTAGAGGTGTTAAAGGAATTTTAACAAAAATCTTAAATGATGGTCGCAAACAGGCTTTGGTGTTACAAATATAGAATAGATAAAGTGAAGAAGGGCAAAGCAACTGGAGCCTGCACCAAAGACATGCAAGACCTGCAAGCATATGGCAAAAACACTCACGTGCAACGGCCGCCAGCCGCCAGGGCAGGAACACTGACGTGAGTATTACTACATGCTTACGATGCGCAAAACAGTACGACTGTCAACAGCAAACACCAACACAGCTATAACCAGAGTGGGCAGAGCTTAGCTGCTTTTAAGATTCTATTCTGGGGAACAGGGCCTCACTATGAAGCCTAGGCTGGCCTCAAACTTGAGATCTTAGTACTGAATGTTGGGACTGTAAGCGTGTGGCATTGAATCCAGCTTGCCCAAATAATTTTAAAAAGCTAATGTATATCTACTTTATACACCACTACTCCATGAACTAGTAATTGTACTCTTAGATAATTACCTAAGAAAAAGGAAAAGACAGCCACCCCATCTACTAAAAGCTTCAATAAGAATATTTATGGCTGGGGATGGAGAGATGGCACAGGATGTTCTTCTAGAGGACCCAAGTCCCAGCACCCTCACGGTAGCTTACAACCATGCATAACTCTAATCTGATGCCTCTGTGGGACTTACACACATGAGGCACACAGACATACACATCCTGACTAGCCACAGCCTAGAAACATGCCCATGTGTCCATCAACAATGCCTAAACTGTGGCTCAGATACAACAGACTACAACTCAACTCAACAACACGAATGCATATAAACAGGCAGAGTGACAGAAATCACCTCAGAGGTTGTTTGGAAGGGGAGATTAAGAAGGGGTCAGAGGTTGTTTGGAAGGGGAGATTAAGAAGGGGTCAGAGGTTGTTTGGAAGAGGAGATTAAGAAGGGGTCAGAGGTTGTTTGGAAGAGGAGATTAAGAAGGGGTGGGAGACATGTTATCTGTACTGATGAAGGTGTGGGTCATAAGCGGTATGCATTTGTCAAGGTTGAATTGTATAATAAAACAATCACACTCTATTGTATGTTGCTTATACATGAAAGAAGATTTTTAGTAGAACTAAGTCTCACTAACCAACCTTACAGAATCAGAAAAAGCCGCCAACATGTCAGTAGGGAGAAATTTTACTAAATTAAAAAAAAAAAAAAAAATAGAATTTTTCTGTGTAGTCCTGACTGTCCTGAACTTGCTCTATAGCCCCGAACTTACCTGCCTCTGCCTCTCGAGTGCTGAGATTAAAGGCATGGGCCATTACCACCCAGATCTTTTTTTATTTTTAATAGTCTTGCTATGTAGCCTAGGCTGGCCCTGAATTTGTGATCCTATTCCTTCAGCCTGGTGAGTGCTAGGACTCCGGCAATATGCCATCACACCCGGCTGAGGAGATTTCAGTATAATGTGTAGCATACCCAGCGAGACATAAAAGTAAAAATACTCTGCCCTGACTATATCAAACTCCTTTATTCTGATTCTATTACTGAAGTTTGAGAAAGTTCTAATTGAATATCCTTGCTCTAAAAATTTACCTGGCAGATAACTGAAAAGGATTATCAAAACCAACAGGCTTGTACAAACTGGACAGTAACAGATGGCTTCTTACCAGGTTGTGCCCAGGAAACGCCCTGATGGATGCCACATTACCCGAGCCACACGCACTGTATGGCCTTCAATATCTGCCACTGGTTCATCGCTGAAAGGAACCAAACATACAGGCATTAAAACACCTTGAGAGCCAAGCAGATGCGCACTGAGTCATCTGCCGCTGTGCAGACCCACCTGCTCTAGTCTGTACACAGGCACTGCCATGTACCTGCTACACCAAGCAGCATGGGGACTCAAGACACCTTGCACAAGGCTCTGTGCTAACTAGTAACCATCCTCAAAATGGGTTACAATCTTTGGGATAATAATTTAAGCTACTTGCTAAGGTTCTGTGACCATAGGGCACAGTGATCACTTCTCAGTTCAGCTAGTTCACAAATTCTCCATCTAGGGTAAGAGAAAAGTTCTTCAGATTGCTGAACAAGACTGCCATTGCATCAAAGCAGTGCTTGGATTCAAAAAAGAAAACAGACTTTGGTAGAGGTATGGATACAGAAATCAGTTTTGATTCAAGTGGGTTCCAGATAATCCTTTTTAACCCTTAGCCTGTTCAAAGATCCAAACGGGAAAAGGGATCCTAGGCTAGAGCGACTCTGTCCTCTGGCCTGCCATTAGTTTCCGATACCTAGCAATGAGAAAGACTAAAACAGCAGAGAGAGGAAGTAAACATGAGCCCGAAGAGAGCAATTAGAAGGGAGTGCTTGCTGTCAGAGCACATGTAGACCCAACCAATGCCCATGGGGAGAAGCACTGCTAAGTACTATGGAAGCCAATTAAAACTTGCCCTGTAGGAGCAGAGACCCTATCTGGCAAAGACTACAGATACTAATTAGTGCTCTTAGGAAATTCTACAATAAAAAACCTTCCTGTGCTTTTTCTAGGAAAGTGAGCATTCAAATGTCTTTTAGATCACAATATGCTTTCAAAATTGAGTGGACTACACCTACATGAAGAATAAAATGTGCTGTAGTTGGATAGAGGATGATGCCAGTGGCCTCACTGCCAGACTCCCTTCCTTCTCCTCTGTGGCTGTGTGCTAAGACCCAAGAGGCCGCCAAGATGATCACCTTTAGCCTATCTACAAAACAGTGCATCTCTCCAATGCTAACCAACCATGTAGTTAGATTGAATTGTTTTAAAATAACGGGAGTCAGAAATCAGCAACTACTATGCTAAAGGCAAAAACCGAGTGCTAAAGTCAGCAAGGAAAACAAAAATCTCAGCACACCTTCTCTAGAGAAGACAGGTCTAAGAAAGATACCTCCATTTTCCGTGAGTGCCCTGGACTCTTCGGGCGTGTCTGGACCAGTCCCACCTACCCGCTTTAAGGATGGCAGTATGGACTGGATGATGGCAATATTCACCTGTCAAGACTCCAAAGCTTCACAGAACCATCAGCAGCACAGGAGGCCAGGTTGACATCCTTTTGGTCCAATGAGACAGTGGATTTGGGATGGAATACAATTGCTCCTACATTTGTGTTATGGCCTAAAGGAATACAGGAGATCAAGTTAAAGAGCTCTCACCTCTTTGTAACCTATAAGCAAAGAAAGGCTACTATGAACAGCATGGCCAAGTACCTATCAGGGAATGTGAACACAGTATTAAAATGACTATTCAACTACTAAAAACAGGGTCTCTCTGTAGCCCTAGCTAGTCTGGAACTTGCTATGAAGACCAGGCTGGCCTGAAACTTAAAAAAGATCTATCTACCACTGCCTCCTGAGTGTTGGGATTAAAGTGTGTGCCACCATCCCCAGCAATTTATTTTTAAACTTCGTGTATGTACCTAGGAGCACAGGTGCCTATGGAGGTCACTGGATCCCCTGGAACCAAATTACAGGGAGCTGTGAACTACCTGGAACTCAGGCCAGGGTCTTTCTAAGAGCAGAACACATTTTTTTCTTTTCGTCACTGAACAATCTCTCCAGCCTTTCCTTCCAAATTGTTTGAAACAAATCACTTTCTTTCTTTTTTTTTTTTTTTAAATTTAAGAAAACAAAAAAAGGAGGTAGAAACTGGCACAGTGGACTGTATCTGTTAACTCCAGCACTTGGGAGGCTGAGGCTGGAGGATAGTGAATTGAAAGCTATACTGGGAAACAGAGTAAGACTCCATTCTCAAAAACTAAATAAATCAAATACAGATAAATAAAACATAAAATCTTGGCGTCTGGGGCTGGAGAGATGGCTCAGCGGTTAAGAGCACTGACTGCTCTTTGAAAGGTCCTGAGTTCAAATCCTAGCAACCACACGGTGGCTCACAACCATCTGTAATGAGATCTGACGCCTTCTTCTGGTGTGTCTGAAGATAGCTACAGTGTACTTACAATAATGAAATAAATCTTTAAAAAAAATCTTGGTGTCTTTTAATTTAGATGCTATAAAAGCCAGAGCGTGGCTGGACAGGAGGACAGACGGCATGAATGTAAAGTCAAGATATCTGGTGTTGTAGAGCGAGAACCACACATCCATTTAAATATAAACGCAATGCATGGGCTGGAAGGATGGCTCACCAGTTAAAAGATCTACTGCTCGCTCTGCTCTTGCAGAAGACCTGAGTTGGTTGCCAGCACCCACATCAGCTGGCTCACACATGCCTTTAACTCCAGCTCCAGGGGATCAGACACCTTGAGGTGGTCTGCTGGCATTTATATCTGTACAGAGTACACAGAAGCAATGCTGTGTATTGTAACTGAGTCTCAACCCGAGTTTCATCGTTTAACAGTTTGTTGGGAAAAGAATGAGCGCTCCCCACCAAATCTGTAACTCACCTCGAAGAGTGTGAAGGAGGCTGCAGTCAGGGACAGACCAGAGCTTGCAGAGCCCACTCCTATCAAACACAAAGGAAAGCATCTCAGGCAGGGTTGGTCTGGGAAGGAAAAGGCACCTTCGTAACATCATTAAAGGACAATTTTGTTTAGACCCTATGTACTTGACAGAGGTCATCAGAAAATGCAAAAGGCTTGTTGGAGAGCTATAGCAGTTCTCAGGTCTCTTTTAGACTATCATGGAATGCAAGCTGCTATTTTCAATGTCCAGGTCAACTTGCAAGACAAAAGCCAGCATTCACCAATGGTACAGATAAAGGCACCAAGACTTCCAAGGATTGCCTATCTCACTGAGACCACAGAACTAAGAAAGAAAAGCTGGACTAAGCTCAAAACTACTTAGTCTATAAAGTTCCCATATGAGGGACTCCAAAACACTAGTAGGAGAACACAGTACACGTTACATGTCCTGGACTCTGGACATCTTTGTGACTAGTAAGAACTGCCCAACAGAGGCTGCGGAAGCAAACAAGCAGGCAGAGACATGACAGCTGCCCAGGAGAAGTAGAGGAAGAGGACAGAGGGAAAGGTAGCTGAGACAAAGATACCCTTTCTTCCTGAACCAATGCCCAATTTAGGAAACCGTTACTGGAAAACAAAACTTACCAACAAGCTGTGGCTAGCATTTTAGAATTGGGGCTGAAATGACAGTAGGAGATCGGCCGGTCATCTCCAATCTGACTGCAGAAATTATTCAAAGACTAACAAGAAAACAAAAACAAGGTGATCATTAGAAAGCCAATCTGAGAGTTCTTTGGCTTTTCACTTTTGGGGAAAAAAAGGGGAGTGGGGTTAAGGTAGTGAAGGAGGCGATGGTGGTTAAGTTTCAGCTTAACCAATCACAAGACTTTTTAAATGCTTACTGCTGATAGAAGACACTCAAGTTGCTGAAAGAAAAGGATTAAGGCGCCGGGTGGTGGCGGCGCACGCCTTTAATCCCAGCACTAGGGAGGCAGAGGTAGGTGGGTTTCTGCGTTCGAGGCCAGCCTGGTCTACAGAGTGAGTTCCAGGACAGCCAGAGCTACACAGAGAAACTCTGTCTCAAAAAACCAAAACAAAAAGAAAAAGAAAAAAAAAAAAAGAAAGGGATTGTACTGGCTAGTTTTGTGTGTCAACTTGACACAGGCTGGAGTTATCACAGAGAAGTGAGCTTCAGTTGGGGAAATGCCTCCATGAGATCCAGCTGTGGGGCATTTTCTCAATTAGTGATCAAAGGGGTGGTGCCACCCCTGGGCTGGAAGTCTTGGGTTCTATAAGAGAGCAGGCTGAGCAAGCCAGGGGAAGCAAGCCAGTAAGGCTCATCTCTCCATGGCCTCTGTATCAGCTCCTGCTTCTTGACCTGCTTGAGTTCCAGTCCTGACTTCTTTTGGTGATCAACAGCTATGTGAAAGTGTAAGCTGAATAAACCCTTTCCTCCCCAACTTGCTTCATGGTCGTGATGTTTGTGCAGGAATAGAAACCCTGACTAAGACAAATTGGTACCAGGAGTGGGGTATTCCTGTGACAACCTGACCATGTTTTGGGGAGGACTGTAGAAGGACTTTGGAACTTTGAGCTAAAAAAGCCACTCACTGTTAAGAACTCTGTGGAATGTCTGTGGGAGCTTGGAAGATCTTGTTGAAAACAGTACAGAGATGGAGGCCTGGCTTGTGAAATTTCAGAGGGAAGATTAAAGACTCTTATCAGGGCCATGTTGTTTTGATTATAAAGATTCTGTGGTTCTGGTTAGCTGGGGCTGAAGTATCAGCTGTGATTAACAAGATACCAGAACTACTAAAATGAAAACTTTACATTGCTGGGACTATTGATGCTGGTTAGCTGGAGCTAAGAAATTAGCGGTGATTAAAAAAAGACCAGCATCATTGAGGTGACATCTTCCGGGGAGTGTTTTCTGAGAGCACTAAGAGGCTGTGTTCCAGAAATAGCCAAGGTTGTACCTTGTACTGCAGCAGGACTTGGTAATGTGTAAGAGTCACCCAGGTAGTACTGGTTTTGACAGCATGAAGGGGTCATGGAGAGCAGCTGAGGCTCGGCACAGTGAGAGGCCATGGAAGGCCATTGGTGAAGGTGCAGCCTCAGTTTACAATTCATGGCCCAGGACTGAAGGTGTCATGCAAAGGAGTTGAGGCTTGGCACCGTGAAGACAGTCTATGAGAGGCTACTGGTAAAGCCTAATTACAGCAGTGTTTTGAGAATGCCAATACCATACAGTGACCACCAAAGACAACAACAGCAATGGAGTACAGGCATCTGGAGCCCAAAAGATAAAGATGTGTGCTACAAAGGGCAGAGCTGGAAAAGTGACCAAAGCCCTTGGAGGAGCCCAGAAGATCATGAGTTGGATCCCAGACACTGGTTTTGCTTTTGATTATGACTGTGCCCTGATATTTTTCCCTCTTGAAGGAAAAATATATTTTAGTAGAGCCCACAGTTAAGAGACTTTAAATTTTAAAAGATATTGGACATTTTAAATTGATTAAACTTTTAATATGTAAAGACTGTGGGACTTTAGATCTTGGGGATGAATAAGAACATAAGGGTTGAGGCTTAATAGTGATGTGTTTGTGTGTCAAGTTGACAAGGGGTCAATTGTACTGGCTAGTTTTGTGTGTCAACTTGACACAGGCTGGAGTTATCACAGAGAAGTGAGCTTCAGTTGGGGAAATGCCTCCATGAGATCCAGCTGTGGGGCATTTTCTCAATTAGTGATCAAAGGGGTGGTGCCACCCCTGGGCTGGAAGTCTTGGGTTCTATAAGAGAGCAGGCTGAGCAAGCCAGGAGAAGCAAGCCAGTAAGGCTCATCCCTCCATGGCCTCTGCATCAGCTCCTGCTTCCTGACCTGCTTGAGTTCCAGTCCTGACTTCCTCTGGTGATCAACAGCCATGTGAAAGTGTAAGCTGAATAAACCCTTTCCTCCCCAACTTGCTTCATGGTCGTAATGTTTGTGCAGAAATAGAAACCCTGACTAAAACAGGGATCAAGGCTTATCTGGAAAGTCACTTGTTCACCACAGCCTCACTAGCTTTTATTTTATGTCAGCTAAACATAGACAAAACACAGAGAAAAGCAAAACAGCTTGAGCTGTTAGAAGGGAGCCTCCCTCTGTGAGCCCAGAATGCTCCTGTCACCATGGCTGATGGTGCCTGCCACATCAGATTCACCAGGTGGCATGTGGTAGCTGCCTTTACCCTCCTGTGGGTGGGCCAAACCAGAAGCTAATAATTAAAGAGACTGGACAACATCGAAGAGCATCTTACCCGGAGAGACTTGTGCAGCTCCTGCATCTGGGAGGTTCTGGTTGTCTCAGGAATCTCCTTATGGAGACGGGCCTCCTCCAAGCGTTTCATTGCCCTGTGACCCATAAACATCATCACTAATGGAGTATCACCAAGGGTCTGAACTCTCTAACTCTCATTTCTATGTACTAAGCACCACCAGTAGAGTGCCTATTCTTTGTCCCTGAAATGACAGAATTCTTTCTTCTGACCTCTGCTTACCTGGGGAGTGAATAATTAGCAATCCACAATCTGGCCACCTTCAGGCTATTTGGCCCTTCATGGTACCAGGTTTGCTGATACTGAGAAGGAAAGAACAGAAGAAACGTTAGGTTGCTGTTCCCCTCTGTAATGCTCACAAAGAAGGTGACTGGTTCAGCAACAGAACAAAGCAAAGTTATTTACTTTTTACTTAACTGTGTGTTATGTGACTGTGGGGAATGTGTCATGGAGGTCAGAGAATGGCATCAGATTGCTCAGGGTTGGGCATTGCTAGACTCAGGTGTTGTGATCCGAACTTGACCCTTCCTGAAGAGCAGTGTGCATGCACTCTTAAGGGTGGAGCAATCTCTCTAGACCCCTCTTTTTTTTTTTTTCTTCTGTGAGTTCTTATAGTTTCTGGTTTCTTACTGAGTCAGACCAAGAGTCCATAGCTTGTTCCTGAATGGAGAACTTCCAGCATAGCCTAGTCCATAAAAATTACCAATTATCGCTATCAACCAGTCCCAATGGCAGAGAGAGCCTGTAGACACCTCTCCTCACCCTAGCAAAGCAAAGTACTGGAAAGAATGTTCTTGAATTTCTCCACAGTTTACCTCTTCTTTTGATTTCTTAGATTTTTCATCATCTTTTTTGGTCTTTTTTAAGGCATCAGTCCCGACCACTGAGAGAATATTTCTTAACCTGTAACAAAAAAGGTCAGAAATCAATATGGATGAGGTCCAGTAGGGCCCCATCACCACTTGTGAAAGAGATGTGTCAAGATCCCTAAAAGCTTACAACCACAGGGACCAATGAACCTTAGCTACATTGTGTTTGTTTCCCAACTCATACATTCTTATGATAAAGTTTAATTCATAAATTAGCAAGGTAAAAGGTTAGTAACAAAAAACCAAAACAGATTTTTATAACTATGTGGATGAGATCTGTTTTTCTTTCTTTCACAGAATCTTATTCTAGTGCACACTCATAGGCAGGTAGCAAGGAAACAGCAGGTGAAGGGACAGAGCTATCATGATGGTGTATGAATGAACATTTATAAAGTGTTTATTTCTGGCATTTTCCTACTCAGTATTTCTGGACCTTAGGTGAGAGAAAAACAGGAAAAGCAAGCACAGGAGAAACGCTGTGCACCTTTGCTCCTTCGCCTCTCAGACTCCTCCAGTCTCCCTTAGGACTCCAGTGGGCATGCCGAGCCTTTCTAGTCTTTACCTGAAGGCTCCTTAAAACCAGCCATCAGCAATTACTCTATTTCATTTAGTCAACTGCTGCCACGTACAGCTGGAACCCACTGAATGCCATAATGTACAGGCACTGATTCAAGGGCTAAGGATATTTAATGACTAAGAATAGTTCTGAAGGAACTAGGCTTGATGGTACACACTTTTAATCCCAGAACTTGGAGGCAGAGGCAGATGATCTATCTCTGAGTTCAAGACAGCCTGGTCTACAAGTGAGTTCCTGGCCAGTAAGGGCTACACATTGAGACCCCATTTCAATAAAATATGAACTACAAGTCAGGTGTGTTGGTGAGCTCCAGGCCAGCCAAGGCTATATAGTGAGACAACATCTTAAAAGAGCAACAACAAAATTTAAACTAAAAGATAATTCTTAAGGAACTACAGAAGCAGTACATTACACCAATACTAGCCAGCGATGAACAGAATGTGAAGGGAATATGGAAGAAGTAAAGAACCTTGGGAGGAGGTGTGGGATAGATTTCAGGGAAGTCTTTATTCAGCCCAGAGTCAAAAACAGAAGTTGAGGAAGAGGATTAAAGAAATGTAAAGGCCTATAGTCAGGGAAACAGGGGGAGCTTAGTTAGGCTGCTTCAGTAGAGCTGGAATATGGAGTACAGGAGAAGGGCTGGTGATGGCCAAAGCTGGAAAGTCAAGTGGGGCCTGGTCACCAGAGCCTTTATGCTATACAAGGAAGGGTCTGCAATGAGAATGATATGGCAGCAGGCAGAAGAGGAAGAATAGCATAGAAAACTCGCCTTTACTGTTAAAGCAATCCCAAGTCACAATGGTGGCCCTGAGCTAAGGTAGTGGCAGCTGGGATTCAAGGCATTCACCTAAGGGACATAATAATAAAGCATGATGGACTTGGCAGGCAGCAGTGGCTAACAGCAAATACACCGAGTCAGGCTGGCAGGATGGCTCAGCAGGTAAAGGGGCCTGTTGATTTAAGGTAGATCCCTGGGATACATGGTGAGAGAACCAGCTCTCAAAGTTCTTCTATGACCCCCACACCTATATGAAGGCACATATATGCCTACACACACATATACAAGTAAGAAACATTTTAAAAAGGCATTGTCAGAAATAACGGAGGGGCTTACTCCACAGGAGCGAGGCTTCTGTGAACAAGTGGCACTTATGCTCAAACAAAAGAACATGATCCTAAAAGCTAAGAGAGAAACAAAAAAATGAAATATTTGTGTATCAGGGCCCAAAGAGACAGTTCAGCGGTTAAAGATTACTTCTTGCTCTTTCAGAGGACCCAGGTTCAGTTCCCAGTAACCATATCAGGCAGTTCAATATTGCCTGTAACTCTAGCTCCACATTTAAAACCTTCTTTTGGACTCCCAGGGTACCCTAACTCACCTGTGCATGCTTCCATACAGACACATTATGGATTTATATAATTAAAAATATATCTTAATAAAACAAAACAATCACCTAGCATATCCAACAAACAACTTCACAGCAGAGCAGGAAAGGGCTTGACAGGAAGTCGGCACCGACTTCACAACCCATAGACTACAAGAATCTCGTAACTTCAAAGACAAGTAATAAATGTAACTATTTATAAAGGACACCTTTCTCTTCGTTCAGCAGGGCCCTCTCCAAAAAGTGTGATAGGTTCTCCCAAGGCTCTAAGGCAAGCCTTGACCTCTGAGTCATCTGTGGAAACATTAATCTGCCGGGCTCGCTTTCTTCTTTCAAACTCTGCCAAGACTTCTGCCTGCCGCTCACTGATGTGCTCCTCAATTTCAAATACTTCTCCTATGCAAAGAACAGGCAACATGGGAGAAAGAAACAATTAGCCAATCAGAGTCTGTCTGTCCTAGAGTACAGCTTCTTAAACTGGATGGAGGTACCATATAGTGTTAAGTGTGGGGCTCACAAAGACTTCAGCAATATGGAAGGGTTCCTGTGACCAATAATCCCAAATCACATTCAAAACAAATTATAGTTGCTTTTGCAGTTCCTGCTGGGCTATATACCATGAATCTTTGTTGCAGCCTTGGTTCTGAGCATGAGCAATTCTGTAACTTACTTACTGTCTGCCATGCCATGCAACATTAAGGAACACCACCTCAAAGTGGCTCAGAGGCCATTACATGTGATGAATTGCAATGTCTTTACTGTATAAAGTTTTCTGCTCTTATAGAGACATAATGGTTTAGTTATAAGGAAAAGATTTAATTTCCTCAGCATCAAGTATCAATTAGTTTTATCTTTGGATTATACTGTGCTAAAATATTTGAAATGCCTTGACTTACAATATTAAAATTTCAGTCACGATTTAATTCTCTACCAATAAACAAGTATGTCCATCTTATTAACACTCAAATTTGTTTTGGTCTTTAAAAGTTGCAAGCATTCATAAGAACTGTTTCTAGCTGGGCACTGGTATTAATCTTAAAAACTTCAATCCTTGAGCCGGGCAGTGGTGGCCCATGCCTTTAATCCCAGTACTTGGGAGGCAGAGGCAGGTGGATTTCTGAGTTCGAGGCCAGCCTGGTCTACAGAGTGAGTTCCAGGACAGCCAGGGCTACATAGAGAAGCCTGTCTCAAAAAAAAAAAAAAAAAAAAAAAAAAAAAAAGTGTATGTGTGTAGGGAGAAAGTGTGCAAATTTAAATGCTCACAGTAACTTAGTTAAATTAGGCAGGTAGTGGTGGTCATATGTTTTTAATCTCGGCACTCTGGAGACAGGGGTGGGCGAACTTCTGAGTTGGAGACTGGCCTAAGGTTATACAGAGAAACCCTGTCTTGAAAAACAGAAACAAAAAAACATAGAAAAGTAAAGGAGAGAATCCTATGAACAGTTACACATCAATGCCAGGACTAGGTTATGTCTTCCACACACAAATACACCAGATGACCCCCAAACCTAGATATCCACTGAAGAAGTCTACAGAGATAACAAGTGATTCATGCAAGGAACTGTACAAAATGTAAGAAAACCACTCACTGGGTGATGCCACATAGGCAAAGTCATAGATTCAATAGTGAGAACAGAAGGGTAAGGTTGCATGTGTGTGCGTTTGGAAGTATGTCTTCCCAACATTCGATTCCAAGTAGGTACTACCACATTCAGTATTTTTTTTTTTTAAAAATAAGTAAACACAAGGAAAAACAAGCTAGTAAAAAAAAACATGGGTTCTAGGGCTCAATCTCAGGTCCTAATGGTCGCACAGAAAAGCTCTTGGCACCTGAACTAGCTCCCCATACCATCAGAAGGTTTTGACTCTATAAAACTAATACTGTGTGGTTTGGGAAGGTGTATATCAGAATATTGGATCATCAAAGGTGCATGGCAGTATATGCCTGATTCCAGTACCAGGGAGGAGGCGAGAGGAGTGTGAGGACAAAGACAAGAGATTGGTGGAAAGATGGGAATGTACGGTTCTGTGGCAGAACAGTTGCCTAGCATGCAAAAAACCCTGGGTTGGATTCCCAGCACAAGGGTGGTGGTGGGGAGTATGACTTGCAACTTGCATCTTACCGGATGTTATATTAATATTCCCTGCTTCAATGCCGGCTTTGAGTCCTTCTTTTCCCAAAATCCCAGACTCTCCTTTGGCCAGGCGTTCCCGCTCTTTCTCTTCCAAGCTTCCATAGTAGATGTGTGGTTTTTTCACAACAGGAGCAACTAAATCGTCAGGCGCTTTGGTCTTGGTTGTCTGTTAAATCAAAGACCCAGATTAAAGTTTAGTCCCAGCAAACCATGCTTCCCAAAAGAATGAAGTTAATGCTGAGCTTTCATTTTATTTCCTCTCAAAACTAGAGGATAAAGTCCAAACTGACTTGTGCAAGTTTAGGTTCTCGTTAAGTCTGGCACACAAATACAACGTAATCAATTTCTGCCTGATGTGTCTTGGTATGTTTTGGGGCCCGTTACTTTAATCTATTGGAAATGCAATCTCCGGTTTTACGAAAATAACTTCTCACCACTGGGCAAACACCAAAAAAACAACTTAAACAATCAGGGTGGTTTTAGGTGCACCAAGTCACAATGTTACTGGAATACACATTTCAAATACTTTCAGAGCCTATTAGAGGTTGGGAGGCTTGATTATAATAAGTACAGCGTAAGTCAAGACACAACCCGATTTCAAAGCACCATGTTTTGGAGCAGTCAGAAAAAGCGTTCACTGCTCAGGACTTAAGTAAGAGCCATGCAAAAAGAGCTGCAGCACACGAAGAGATCAGGAAAAGGCTGCTAAGATCCACACTACGGTCCCTCAGCCTTCCTCCTCCTCCTCTGCCCGGACCCGTAAGGTAACGGCCCTTTCCCACGAGGACCCCTGTCCTCTCTAGGAGAAGACAGGCCTGAGCTTAGATCCGGAGCTCCGTACCGTGGAGGAGGCTCGTGAGGAGGCCATGCCGGGCTGCGAAGACGCGAGGCCCTAGCCAAATCCGCGTTCTGCTTTTCAGACCGGGAACCGCGCGTCTAGCAAAGCGGAAGTGCGTCACTGGCCGGAAACGTAGCAGGAACGTACTCCGCGCTCTAGGAGTCGCGAAGTATATTGGGAGTGGTAGTTGCCAAGGGTCGGCTGGAGTCGAGGAGCGGGGCCTTACAGAGAGACACAACCTCGCGGGAGAAGAGGCGCAGAGCAGCCTGGGAAGTGTAGTTCGGGCTGCGCAGCCATGGAGTCTTGGTGGGAGTTGAGGTTCTGGGAAACTACAGAGGCCTGAAAAGAGGTAGGTTTGCGGATCGCAGCTATAATCTGAAACAAAGCGAGGGTCTCTGCTCTCTTTCGGGAAACCTTCCGCCGTTTCGAAACTGAGGCCTGTGTTGCCATGGAGAATTTTCCCTAGACTTCTGCAGTCTTGGACCTGGGAAAGAGGACTGTTGTCCACGGCGGAAGTCCTCCGGGGGCCCCTCGTAACTCGGTGCCTACGTAGTCAATTTGAGCTTCAAGAAGGCATTAAACTCGGAGAGCCTTCTGAGGCTAAAACAGAAATGTGGTGGAGTTGCTGCGGCCTAGTTTGTTGTTGGTTTACTTGTCTACAGCCTATTCTTTGTATGTGTTCTTTGAAATAAAGGGTCCAGGGAGGCGCCAGATAAAGTGCATACCAGCAGCGGGGGCTACAATGAATGCTAGGTAGGCCATCAAAGATAAGGGCTTGTGTTTTTTTTTTTTTTTTATCCTTACATGAAAGTTGTGTGCTGGGCAGTGGTGGCGCATGCCTTTAATCCCAGTACTTGGGAGGCAGAGGCAGGCGGATTTCTGAGTTCGAGGCCAGCCTGGTCTACACAGTGAGTTCCAGGACAGCCAGGGCTACACAGAGAAACCATGTCTCGAAAAACCAAAGATAAAAAAAAAAAAAAAAAAGAAAAGAAAAAAAAAAGAAAGTTGTGGAGACTGCAAAAATATTCGCTTTTGCGGAGCTGATCAGACTCACTTCCTCTCTCAAGCCCCTTCCCTGAACAACTCCAATTAGAAGAGCGCTTCCTCTTCGAGGACTTACTAAATGCCAAGTTACGCGCTAGAAGCTTATTCTGTTTTAGTCATTTAAGTCACGGGACAACAAGAGTACAAACCAAAAAAAAAAAAAAAAAAAAATTCTGGTGAGAAAAGGTAATCGGTCGTTCTGGAGCCTTAGCGTAGTAGGATTAGTGGCGGATGAGAGCCGCGTTTTTAACCCGCACTCATTATTGCTCTCTAGTGGTGAGGTTTTCAGTTCCAAAGCAAGTAGGGGTCTTTTTTTCCCCCTAAGTATTTCTTCCTTTTCCCTTTGGAGCTGGCTGTCATTTCTCTACTTAGGGGTCTGATAGAAGGTATCTGATAGAATAAAGCAGTTTGAAATGTCGTGGGTAGGGTCAGCTCTCCTCATGTCCTCAGGGACTGGCTCACCCACGCCTTTGTCACCCGGGCCAGCTCTACTGCTGCCCAGGTGAGTTGCAGGGCCCACTCTACAGAGTGCTGCCAGCTTAAGTTTTTTTTGGAAACAAACATGGGCTTTGTTAACACAAGCATTCATTCGCCATATGAAGTGACTTTGAACTTCTCTGGACTTAAGTCTGTCTACCTACCCTTTACATTCACTAAGACACTTTTTCCCATGGGGACTTGAGATCCCTAGCACTCCCAAGCAGCCAGCCTACACACACACACACACACACACACACACACACACACACACACGCGCGCACACACAAACTCACTGTGTGAGTGTGGTATGTATATATGAATATACACCTTGAAGCAAGAGGGTGTATGCTGGGCATCCTGCTCTATACCAGTTTGCCTTACTCCTGGAGACAGGATAGTCTATGCCTTTTTTTTTTTTTGGTGACAAGGCTTTTTTGTGTAGCCCTGGCTGTCCTGGAACTTGCTTTGTAGACCAGGCTATCCTTGAACTCACAGAGATCCATCTGCTTCTGCCTCCCAAGTGCTGGCATTAAAGGGCTGCACCGCCACTGCCCAGCTATGGCTGGCTTTTTATGTGGGTGTTGGAGATTTGAAGTCAGGTCCACATGTCAGGGCAGGAAGTGCTCCTGCTCAACCGGCTCCCTAACTCCTTGCTCCTTTTGTTTCTTGTTTGTTTTTGTTTTTG
>JADRCD010184689.1:0-18664 GCA_019843815.1 Montemys delectorum
TGGCAGCTTCTGTTTAGCAGAGGAGAGAATGGAATGACTGGCAACTCATAGGACAAAGAAAATATTCCCCAATTAAATATCAGCTAATATGAAAAGTGTATGAAGAACTCGATAATTCAATAGCAAGAAAGCAAACACGACGAATTTTAAAAATAGGCCAAGGACCAAAAGAAGCATTTCTCAGAAGACATGTAAGTAACCAACACAGATATGAAAAAATAGTTTATTCACATTATTATTAATTATTTTGTTGCTGTTGCTTTTTGTGTGTGTATGTGTAGTGTATGTACTCTCTCTAATGGGCTTTGTATAAAACTTGTACTATTGAATGTAGCCAGTACACTTGGCAAAACTCAGATGATGAATGATTCTCAAGTGAAGAAACACTGCATATCTACAAATATTCATGTTGTTTTCCATTGCAAAAAAAGCTGAAAGGACCTAAATGCCCAACTGCATAGTTTGACTAAAAATATGACAGTGCATTCACTTAGTGACCAAGCCCCCACGATTAATTACAGGTCATAATCAGTTTGAGAAACAGAGGAAGTGCTTAGTGCGTTGTACTCCAGAGCTGAGTTAATGGAGTGAAAACATCCATTGTAAGTTTGTTTTCCAAACATCACTGGATGAAGCTGAGATCCTGCTCATCTGTTTATAGCCTCGTAAGAGGTTAGCAGACACTATTGCTGACAGTCATCTGGGTTGCCTACTGAAAACATACAGAAGAACACAGACACCTTCAAACTTGCTATGCAGTTGTATCATTTTCTAGGAATTCATGTTCACTTAGGCTGTTTTAGTCAGCTAGAACTTAAAACCCCCATGTCATTGACAGTCTTCTCTCTCACAGAGCTCATTCTTCCCCCTTCTAGGATGTCAACATTTTGGAAAATTCAAAGCCACAAAACTTGCTATGTGCTTTCTATTGCTGTCATAAACACTATGACCAAAACTAACGTGGGGAGGGAAAGGTTAACTTTTCTACATCATAGCCCTTCATCGAAGGAAGCCAAGGGGAGAACGGAAAACAGGAACTCAGAGGCAGGAACTGAAACAGAGACCTTGAAGACATGCTGCTTACTAGTTTGCTCTTTCTTCTTCCCCTTTTTTTTTGTTTGTTTGTTTTGTTTGACACTCTGGGACCACCATCTCAAGGGTGGCACCAATCACAGTGTGCTGGGTCCTTCCATTATCAGCTCCAAAGGTTTGCTTATAGGCCAATCTGATGGGTGCATTTTCTCAGTTAAGATTCCCTCTTCTTAGATGACTCCAGATTGTGTCAAGTTGACAAACCAAACTGTGATGTTGTATATGCTTGGCCCCAGGGAGTGGCACTATTTGGAGTTATGGCTTTGTTGGAGTAGATGTGTCACTGTGAGTGTGGGCTTTAAGACCCTCATCCTAGCTGCCTGGAAGCTAGTCTTCTGCTAGCAGCCTTCAGATGAAGATGTAGAACTCTCAGCTCCTCCTGCACCATGCCTGCCTGGATTCTGCCGTGATCTGGCCTTCATGATAATGGACTGAACCTCTGAACCTGTAAGCCAGCCCCAATTAAATGTTGTCCTTATATGAGAGTTGCCTTGGTCATGGCGTCTGTTCACAGCAGTAAAACCCTAACTAAGACACAAACTAAACAATCACATTAGCATTTTTATATATGTATAAGCTGTTCAATAAAAGTCAATGCACAAAACAGTAAGAACAGATGCTAGCATCAGAGCTAGAGCACAGCTGAACATCACAAGAGCTCCTTCTCTGCCTTAGCGATTAAGAAGAGGGTCTATCCTCTGGCCTTCAGTTATACTTGACCAGCAAACCTGGAACTATTATACTCTTAGCAATTGATGTGTTCTTCCATGGACAGAGGAGCAAAGTTTTAATGAGGGAGTCATTTTAACATACTGAAAGTTGTTTCTTCATAAAACTCCAATAACCAAGATGAGTAAGGTTTCCAACAAGTTACATTAAGAAATCTGCACAGAGTTCTTAATGAAGTGGCAAAGATAATTACAGGCTTCTAATTAACTACTTAATTGCTATAAATTAGTAAATCTCCCAGCTTGGCTAGCTTTTACTGAGTTTTGTTACTGAAAAAAAAATTAAAACCCCACAATATCCTCTTCAACTTTCTCATTATACTGTCAGTATAATTAACCATTTCCTTATACCACTGACCTTTGAAAACAGGTATATTTAATTATTCTTATTTGTTACTTCTTATTTTCAGTTGCCAAAAAGAAAAAAAAAAGTAATGGCTTTGGTAGGCAAGCAGCACCTTAGCTTGCAACTTGGATCTATGTAAGTTATGGAATACTGAGTCACAGGGCCTTGAGACTAATGTAGTCTACTTCTTAAATAGATGGGAAACCATCTCTAACTCTATTACCAGGAAAGGGAAATTATCAGCTAATACTTTATGATACATTCTGAGCCTTGTTATGCATTAATGCATTTTTTCTCATTATCCTCTCCTCATTATAAAAGAGATAAGTGCAGTTGTAACAGGACAATTGCCACCTGCAATTAAGCCAATGAAGGGGAAAACGTTAAAAATCCAAAGCAACCTTTAGAGCGCTGAGAAAGGTTAGTCAGTGGGCACCAAGTGACAACGAGAGAAATAAGAAGTTCTACAGTGCTGTGGGAGAGCAAACTGACTCCGGGAGCAGTGGCACGCCAGCCACGTATGTCTGAAGCTGAGAAAGGAGCTTGTGGATTTCACAGCAAAGGAAGGGCAAACGTTTGCGGGGAGGGATGTGTTCGTTACACAGTACTCACGTGTCTGAAAACATAATGTGGTCCTCTTTCAATACATGCTGTCTTAGTGTTTCTATTGCTGTAATAGAAACCATGATGAGCTACTGACTCACAGCGAATGATGCAGTATGCACGAGACCTGCATGGGCATGTACCAGGTCCTCTGACTATACATTTTGTCTTCCAGCTTTTAGCATTTGGGGTGATTGTCATTGTGTGTCAACTGGACTACATCTGAAACTATATAAAATCCAAAACCACCTATGTGGTGATTTGAATATGCTTGGCCCAGGGAGTGGCACTATTAGGAGGTGTGGCCTTGTTGGAGTAGGTGTGGCCTTGTTAGAGGAAGTGTGTGACTGTGGTGGGCTTTGAGACCCTCCTTCTAGCTGCCTGGAAGATAGCAGTCTTCTCTTGTTTGCCTTCGGAACCAGATGTAGAACTCTCCTGCACCATGCCTGCCTAGATGCTGCCATGCTCCCGCTTTGATAATAAGGGACTGAATCTCTGAACCTGGAAGCCAGCCCCAATTCAATGTTGTCCTTATAAGAGTTGCCTTGGCCATGGTGTCTCTTGACAGGGATGGAAACCCCAACTAAGACAACCTGTGAGGGAATTTTGCTTAATTTGAAGAGGGAAGATCCACTTCCAATCCTGATCTTTGATCCAGACCTTTAGTCTGGATCTCTGAGATGGGAAGACCCACCTCTAATGTGGACCGGCTAGAAGCCAATATAAGGACATGGAAGATAGAAGTGTTTACTCTTTGCTTGCTTGCTCTCGCCTTGTTGGCAAGTCCATTGCTTCAGCAGCATTGGAGTCTACTTCTTTAGGACTTTGGTATCTACTAAAGACCAGCGGAGACATCCAGCTCTGTAGACTGAACAACTACTGGAATCTTGGGCCTTTCTTTCATAGGCAGCCATTGTTGGATTAGCTGGATTGCTGTCTTTGTGTTTTTATGGGATTCCTGAGTGTGTCAATCAGTGGGTCTCTGATGCTTGTGCCTTTTCTTGGGCATTTTTTTCCTTGTGTTTTATCCAATTCTGAAGTGTTCATTTTTGTTTTATCATATATATATATGTATATATATATATTAAGGGATTATATACACATATATATATTTTATGTATATATACATATATATATATATTAAGGAATTATATATACATACACACACACACACACACACACACACATATATATATATATATATATATATATATATATTCCCTTAAAAGCCTGTTTTTTGCTAATGAAAAACAGAAAGGAAAGGAAGAGAATCCAGATAGGAAGGGAGGTTGGGGAGAACTTGGAGGAGTAGAGGAAGGGGAAACAAAATCAGCATAAAGGATGTGAGGAAGGAAAAAAAAAACAATTTTCAATAAAAAACAATTACTGCTTCCATGTGCTTGTACATGCATTTATTATTTTATTTAACAAGTCTGTTATTGCTTGAATGATGTAATCCAGAAAGATTCCATGAAACGAGATAATGGAGCTTGGTATTTGAGAACTCTTCATGCCCTGGCTCATGTAAATGTCAAGGCCAGCCACAGAGTCAATGTGGAGACACCATCAGCCATTGAGCAGTAACTGAGGCTACATTCCAGCAGATCCTATGGGTTAGGCAGTCCTGCCAGAGCAATGCTTAGACAGGATGTACCCAGGATCCCACCAGCTTGTTTCTTTCTCCCTTAAAAAGGAAAAGTTTTCTCCACTTAACTTTTAGAAAAAAGGGTTATCTTATCTCAGATATTGAATATCTAGGCATGCTGTACCAGTTAGTAATGTTAATTTAAAACCTAATCAAATCACCAACAACCTCCACTGGGATATATTATACGCTTATTTATGCAAACTGTTCAACACACCATAAGTGGGTAAAATGAGTAGCTGACAAAATTGAGACCTAAAGAATCCAATGACTTGGCAGGTACACACAGGGCATGGAAAACAGTATTGATATTCCACTTCAGCCCTGGCCTCCTTGCTTCCACTCCTATAAGCAGCTCAGCCAAGCACTTACAAACAAATCTAAAACAGATTTCATCAGCTTTTCCATTTTCAAAGAACGTTCATCTATTCATTTATTTGTGCATGTGCATGTGTGCGAGTGCATGTACATGTGTGTGTGTTACACATGTGGGAGTTAAAAGACAGCTGTTGGGGGGGGGGTCAAGTCTCCTGTCATTTTATGGGAATCTGAGAACGAAGCTCAGCTTGTGAGTCCTGCATGCCAATCCTTCTGTCCACTGAACCGCCTTACTGGTCCAATTTTTACATTTGTTCTTCCTCAACCACTTTCATCCTGAGAAGGACAAACCATCCTGTGGACACATACAGTGAGGCTACCCGTGGTCACCCTTGTGTTGCACACAGGACGGATTCTCATTGGCATTCGAATGGCAAGAGGCATCAGTTGCTTTTCTTTCTGGATTACATCATTCAAGCAATAACGGGCTTATCAAATACAATAATAAATGCAAGTACAAGCAAATGGAAGCCGTTCTTGTTAACAGGAACTGTTCATGAAGCCAAGGAGGGACAATAAAGCAACAGTGCTCAGTGCTTACGAGTGTGCGACTTGTGAAAGAAGTATCGATTCCTTCCATCAAGCCACTGAACTGAAATTGTCTTTGCACAGTATAATTCTTTATCCCCACAGTTGCCAAAAAAGGAATCAATAGATTGTTGCTTCAAGCCCCAGTAAGTCCAGCAAGTTAAAAAGATTATTTAATTTGGAATAATTTTTAAGCAGGCACAAAAGAATGTACACGTACTGGCTGGTTTTTGATGTCGACTTGAAACAGGCTATAATCATTCAGGAAGAGAGAACATCAGACGAGAAAGTGCCCCTACCTGATTGGCCTATAGGTAAGCCTGTGGGAACATTTTCTTAGGGATTGATGTGGGAGGGCCCAGATCACTGAGGGTAGTGACATCCCTGGGTAAATGGTTCTGGGGTGTATAAAAGATCAAGCCAGCAAGCAGTATTTTTCCATGGCCTCCGCTTCAGAGATTTCCCAAATATCAAGCTCACTCTGTTTTGCTGGGCAAGGTGCTGGGCACATTCGCCACTGCTACAGATGTCCTTTCCCAGGTACCGATGCCATATGAACATTTTGCAATGTCACCTAAGCCACTTCTCCAGCCTTAGCCTCGAGCATGTAAACCCAGGATGGCTTGTCAGTCTGCCCTGAGCACCCTCCTGCTGAAGTCCCTTAGACATCATGAACACTACCTTCGTGTCCACTTGAGGGCTGTGTGCAAGTTCTAGATTTTTCATCTCCCATTCCGTTCTTTATCTTCAGAGGTTCATAGAGAGCAGGAGCCACTCTGAGGCCAAGCCCAGTGCAGTGACTTTCTCAATGCCACCACCTAAGCGTGAGGCTTGGTGAAAACCCAGGGAGGTTCTGGTGGGCTCTTATCAAACCTGGAAGAATGTTTCTCTCTCTTCTATGCTGTTGGAAGAAACAGAGACCACAGGGCTAAGTTAAAACCATGGGTTTAGGTGTCTTTCCTCCATCTTTGATGTACAAGGTAGTGCTTTTCTTCCCTTCTGTCTTAGATATATTTTATTTTTATTTTTTTTGTGTGCATGCGTGTGTGTTTGTGTGTATGTGTGTGTGTGTGTGTGTGTCTGTGTGTCTGTGTGTTTTGTGTTCGTGCACATCAGTATGGGTAACCTTGGAGCCTAGAGGTGCCATACACCCCTGGAGCTAGAGTTATACAGGCAGTTGTGAGTGACTTGACATGGGTACTGGGAAGCAAGCTTGGGTCTTCTACAAGAGCCTCACATGCTTTTAACTGATGCGACATCGCTCCAGTTCATTATTTTTTACTTTCTGCACTCAAGGAGTCTGTGCCTTATACCTATGAGCATCATCCAAATTCCCCAAGTAAAATATTTTTTCAAAATATAATAGATGTTACAAATTCATAAAACTTTAGAATAGCTCCCCAAGTTATCTTTAAAGATGAAGAACCTGAGCTTGGAAATGCTAAGTAATGCTGAAGTCTCATACCAGGAATAAACCTGAAATTTACACTTTCAACTCTCTGACTCTGCACTTGTACCTCCTATTAAACATGGCCTTGTATACAGTGAAGGGAGACTGGGCCCTTAGATATCTGAACCTCTCTGCAGCATTTGAGGAAGGGGAGGGAACAGATAAGGAACAGATAAGGAAAGAGTTTCTCTGACTCAGTTTGGGCCACATTTCCATTCCTTGGGGGTGTTAGGGAGGTTAAGGAGCCAATCTGAAGACATGTCCAGTGCAGTGACCTTTCTCCATGCTGGCAGCTAAGTGTGAGGCTTGGCGAAAACCTAGGGAGGTTCCTAGTGCCCCACCCTACTCACAGAGAGGCTCCGGCCCTCACCTTGGGTCTCATGGTTACATTACATTCTGCTTGACAATGGGCAGTGTCAAGGAAGCAAATGGAATTAAGAGTGACAATTAAGCACCCTGAAAATAAGAGTGTTCATATTTTCCTGGAGCTTCTAAGTGGGCTGAACGTAATTTTAAGAGTCCTTCACAGTGAGGAAGAGAGGAAAAACTGAGCAGTTCTGGCAAGGGCTGGACTGATGGTGCTGGGTTTGAAGATGAAAGAAGATTCAAGACTTTGAGAGCAGGTACCTCTAGAAACTGGAAAATCAATAAGGCAGGCTGTGCCCTATGACCAGCAGATCCTTTTGAGTGTGAGACAAAATTATCTATCATCTATCTATGTGTCTATATATCTATGTATCTATCTATGTATCTATGTATGTATGTATGTATGTATCTATCTATCTATCTATCTATCTATCTATCTATCATCTATTTATTCATAGATGAAAAAGGATCCAATAGTATTTATTTATTGCATTTACTTTATTAATTTTAATAATTTCATATGTGAATACTGTATTTACATCATTTCTACTTCATCCTCTCCCCCTAGTAACTCCTCTTGTGATTCCCCCAATTCTGTCTCAAATTTATGACCTTTCTTTAATTATTACACACACACACACACACACACACACACACACACACATTTATACATACGTGTATATAAATACAGCCTGCTGAGTCCATTGAGTGCTGCGCATCTCTATATATGTTTAAGGCTGGCCACTTGGGGTTGGACAACCTATCCAGGAGTTTGTCCCTAGGGAAGAGTGATTCCTTTTCTTGTAGCAGACACTAACTGGCAATCGCTCTTCATTTAGGACTGAGGCCTTCTGAGGTTTTCTCTCATAACATTGGAATGTTGGGATATCAGCTGTGTGTTGTCATTGTGCAGGTCTTGCTTTGGCCATTGTATTGCTAAGCTTTCCTGGGTGCATCTCCCTGTTACCCAGAAGATGATCTCATAGAAGATGCACTGGTCCCCTGGCTCCTACGCTCTTGTTCCCTGATCATTAGGAGCAGGGGTTGTGCTGTAGATGTATCAATTGAGAATGACTATGGAGTCAGTTGTTCTCCGTGTTTTGACCGGTTATAGATTTTTGTTATGGTCTCCATCTGCTGTAAAGTAAGCTTCTTGATGAGAGGTGAGCGCTACACTTACCTGCGGGTATAAGAATGCATATTTAGAAAGCAGTTAGAAAAATACACTGATTTAGGAAAGTAGCGGTAGTACGTTGCCAAAGACCAGCTTTAATTTGGAGAGGGGCTCCTGAGGGAAGGGCTACCTGGGAGCAGTGAAACAAACCACTTGACATCAAATTGTGGGTTACAAGCTGAGGGCCTATATTCTGCCTGAGACAGCTTTCCAGATAGCTCTTTCTATGTTCTGAGCAAGATAGATTTCTCTTGCTATTCTAAAAACTCTCTGGATAGTTCATCTCTTGCAAATCACAAGCCCAATCTTCCATTTACATATCAACTCAGTCATTACCCCAGGTTCCCTTTGGATTACCCCATGGATCATCCTCCAGTGAACTTAGCCCCTGGATTCTTAGAAGGAGAAATCAAGCACATTTTTTTTTTCTAACGTTGCAAAAGAATTCAGAGATCTTCCTGCCTTTGTTGAGTACAGAAAATAAGCTAGCGGGTTGGGACCCTGGCCTGAAATTATTACTCCTATTACACCTGGGCCCAAACCGGCTCTGTCCCACGCTGACTTTGAACTCAGGAATCTGCCTGCTTATGAATCTGCCTGCCTTTGGATCTATCTGACAACCTGGTTCATTGTGTAATTGCTTCTGTTCTTTTAGGTTCATGAGGCTTCTCTTATAATTTATATTGCATCCTTATATTTTGCATAGTTGAAAAAGTATATATTTTTGAACTCATGTTTTTAAGAGTTCTTTCCCACAGCCTTAAGGACTGTCCTGAAAGGCACAGAATTTACCATTTTCCTAAGACACTAGATACACCCTTACTTCCTAGACTTACACTGGCTGTGATTATCATTGAGTCATTAACCTTGGCGGGGAGAACATTCCCTGATAACCTTGTCAGGGAGAATATATATTCATGTTCCTCACACCTTGCCTGCAGTAGCCATTGACACTTGTGGAGGCCCACTCCCTGTTGGCTTTATTCCTGGGACAGCAACCATGTCTCTCCATTCCTTACATGGCCAAGCAGGACTTGTAAGGATCTAGGATCTCCTCTAGAGTTCATGGCTGTATCAGCCACAGATAGCTGTCTAGGTTTGCAGTACCAGGCATCACTTCTGTCTTACAGAATGGAGCGTAAGTCCAATTTGCTACCTGTTAATTACCCCCAGGGAATAACTATTCCCTGTGTTCTTGACGTTATCTTACCACGTTGGTCATTGTGATTTACAGCTAGGTAGGATTATTACTTGCTATTTTCCTTGACAGCTTGCATAGAACCTTCAGATACTATGAGAGCTAGTTCTCAGGGAAGAAAGAGACTTTCAGGTCAACTGTATTTCTATTCCTCCAAGGCCAGTGTCTGAAATATGTGATGTAAGGTAAGATTCTGCAGCAATGGGGTCTTACCTTAATGTTCTAGAAGGTAAGCAAGAACACTAGCAATAACACCTCTTGTTCTGGGTAGTTTCTTGGACTCCCCTTACCAGTTAGTCTCTGGCTCTTGAGGTATAACATTATATGTATACACATATATATGTAATTAGAGACAAAATAAAACATTTCTAGAGCTTTTTCAAACATTCTTAGTATTATATATTTCTTCTTTTCTTTTTGTAAATTTCTCTTTTCATTCACCCCATTTTGCTTTTCCCATCTCCCCCAATCATAACACTGGAGTCCTACTTACTACCCTCGTCTCCAAAGCTCCTTCTCCCAGCCCCTCCATGGGCCCCTTTTACTTCCCCAGTTGCTGCAGTTGGTGAGACCCGTGTAGCATGACAAATCTGCACCTAGAACAGTAGGCTCCTAAGAGCATTGTTGTTTCAATTCACCGTTTGCTGTGATTTAGTGCAGCAGCTAGGCGGGGCTGGGCTCAGAATGTGTGTTTATGATGGGATGGTAGTCTTGTCCCCTCTGCTCCATGGTTTACGCAGAGGCTCAGGAGAGAACTGACTTGGTGCTGATGGTGCCCACAGAGAATGAGTCGAGCGAGTCCTCTGGTGGTGGCTGACTTTGTCCAGGAGTAGCCTCAACTCATGTTCCCTGAGTATGTGAGTTGTGTTCTCAAGTATGAAAGACTGCATGCCATCTTTCAGGTATCAAAGCGGGTCTATTGGACAATTTTTTTTTTTTTTTATCTAAAATGGCCTCTGAAATTTTCTTCATATCAAAAGAGACATCTTCATAAGGTGGTAATTTGGGGAGAATTTTTTGTCTACCTGACATTGGAAATTATACTCCTACAGTTGAAGGTGAGCAGGTTCATTTGTAACAGCCCTCTGTTCAGAGGACATTGGTTTTTGGAGCCAGTATAGGACAGTTAGTGCAGACATAGACAGAGCTGCCACTTTAAAAAGCAAATTTTACCCAATAAATTAGCACTTCTAAACAGCAAAAGAAATGCTATCCTCAGCCCTCAGCGATTGGCCCACTAGGTGGCAGTGTAGTGTAAGCAGAGAGAAATGTCTTTTCCCAGCTTATAGGCTCTCCTGCAGTTGATGAAAATGCTCCACAGCTCCTTCCAAAGCAGGGGAAACACATCAGTCCTGCTGGAGCAGCCATTGTGGGGCTGAGCTGTACTCAGTTCAGGGCATGCGAGTCCTAGGAAGGCTGAGCACGTGTGCATCAATACTTTTGTACAAGTTGCAGGCTCTGCCAAGATGCTTCAGGGCCATAAGGCCTTAGTCCCACATATGTGATGCATATGAATATTAATGTCTTCCATGCAGTCTATGAAGATATGTAGTTTTAAAAGATTTGATATAATGGGCAGGCAGTTGCTTCTTCCTCCTCTCTCTTTCTTTGCTTTTGTGAAAATGAAAAGAATTTATTTTGGTTCAGAAGTTTATTCTGTTGGAATGCTTGCGATACAATGAATTGTCTTAGAAAGTGATATTTTTTTTCCTCTCCTGTGCTTTGGTTTTGCTAAGACCTTTCCAGGAGTTGTTATAGCCTTCTCTCCTGCTGTCTGCATTGTCTTTCTCACTTCCTGATTACAACTGAAGCTCATTTCTCGTGGGAGTAATGCCCAACTTTCACAGAGATTTTGAAATTCTAGAGCACTACTTATGACATAGACGTAGGTCACAAGGGGCACACCAAGGCTTACAGTTCTCCTTGCCTTCTGTTTGCAGCAAGCTGGCATTCAGCTTACGGGTACACAACAGAGTGTACCCAAAATAGCAGGATTTGTTATTGCAGAGTCATACAGTGGCTGCAGAACATGAAGCCACCCAGAATATACAAACATGACCTCATTTTACAAATATATCCTTGTAGTCATAATTAAGCTAGGATTCTGAGGTAAGGCCACTCTGAATTATTTAGGTGTGTCCTATATACCAAGGCAGCTATCTGTAGATTTTGACTATAGATTTTAGAAGAGACCTGGTCTCTTGTCAGAACAAAGATAGTTGAATGTAATAGAATCCTGTTTGGCTCTGGTTCATTCCTTTTTGAAGTCTCATAAATATCTTTGCTAGGCTTAATTATCCCCAACTTTACATTTCTGGAAATGATAGCTCAAAACTGTAAATCCCCTCAGGGATGGGGAGCCCATATCTATTTTCTGAAGTGCAGTCATTTCCACCCTTGGTGTGGTTTATAAATTCTATGGTCAGGTTCTCACCACATGTCTTAGTTAGGGTTCCTTCGCTGTGATATAGGCCATGATCAAAAGCAACCTGAGGAGGAGGAGGAGGAGGAGGAGGAGGAGGAGGAAGAGGAGGAGGAGGAGGAGGAGGAGGAGGAGGAGGAGGAGGAAGAAGAAGAAGTTTATTTTACTTACAATTCCTTTTGAAATATTCTCTCTCTTTTTTTAATGTTGGCTGCTACCAATATAAATCAAGGCAATTAGGACAATTATCTTCTCTTGCATCAGGAAAATTCTTTAAATGAGGTTCCCTACTCAGGTGATCCTAATATATGGCAAGGTGACATTAAAACCAACAATAGCACCCTTATCTCTTTACCCTTGTGCCCATTTCCAGGCTGGGGTCCTGTTCTTATGTCCTCTTTGATGAATGGCTGTTTGCTCAATATTCTACCTTCACGGAGTGTTGTAAAACCACCACACCTCTGAGTCAGGGCCAGGCTGAATTCTCTGGGTCCGGGGAAGAGATGTATATGAAAGGATTACACTCCGTTTTCCCAAATATTTGACTTATGGATCAGGTTACTTAAAAACACGTGCTCTGGTCTTCCTACGGGTCCCCTCAACAACTGGAGCTAGGGGTTGTCCTTGAATCTGTTACCTGCCTATTGATCCCATTTCCCTAGCTGGGCAGCCTTGTCTGGCCTCAGTGTGAGGGGATGCACCTAGTCCTGCAGTTACTTGATGAGCACGGGGTGGGGTGGGGTGGGGTGGGGTGGAGGTGGGCGGGAAGGTGGGTGTGACCCAGGATGGGCTCCACCCTCTCAGAGGTGGAGGGGAAGGAGGGATGGGGGAGGATCTGTATGAGGGGGCTATTGGGAGTAGAAGGGGGCTGAGGCTGATATTGAAATGTAAAGTCAAATAAATAAAAAAAAATTTAAAAAGAACACATGCTTAATTATTCTACTTTGGAAGCTGTGCCTCTCTGTAAAGACCCAGGAGGCCACGTTTGAGCTTCCAACTACCAAAGTCTTTCTCCAAAACTGAAATGCTGCCGGAATAGGTGCACTCCAGGACCCAGCCAACTCCTCTCCTCATCTCCTCCAGGTCCAAGCTGTGATGCAGAGTACCATCCACACTCATTAATGGCGACAGGAGGGATGTGCACACTGAGTGTGCTCTTTGCTCCACAGAGGACCTGTGCCGAGGAAAATCCCACAGGAGCTTTTGAAAATGGATGTAGGGACATTTGAATAATAATAGGATCTATGAGTTCGGGACACCTGCACCTTAGTCTGAAAGTGAATGGAGCTACCTCTGTTCATTGGCCCCTGTAGTAAACTCATTCCATTGCAAAGGGCACACGCTCTGAGATGAGTGTGGGGTCAAGCTTCACCAATGACCCTAAAGGCAGCATGGCCCCTCTATAGGGAAGAGCCTGGCTTCCCTATGTCAGGAACTCTGTGACAAGTGCCAGACAAGTGGCATTGTCCCCCCAAGTTGGTGCTTAGAGGTGGCTCTACGAAAGCTTTTAGGATTAGTGTTACATAGTATTTAGTATTTCTTGGCAGACCTAAGACCTCAAGACCTCCAATTCCAGTGTATATAACGTCAAACGCTGATTTTCTACACTACAACCCCTTTTCAAAGGATGTTGCCATATTTTATTTGAAATCATTGTGCATTTTGAAGCAAAGGGATGCATTTGTGAAGGATGACTTTTCTAACTCCAGTGGAAGCTTTCTTGTTATACTTTCAATTTCTTTGCTAGCATTATGATAACAAATGACGCAAAACACAGTAGCTTAAGGACTTACTCACTGAAGGCTTGCGGGGGCAAGGCGTTAAGATGTCAGCAGGTACATGAGTCATCTGAAGGTGGGGGGAACTCTTCCTTTCCACTTCCAGCTTCTGGCAGCTTTGTTCCTTGGTCTATAGCTCCAGGGCTGCATCGCTGGGGCATCTGTCTCCATCTTGGCATGGCCTACTTGTAACCGCCACTGTCCTGACTAGTGTCCCTGTCTCTTCTAGAATTCTTGACACTTAGGAGAATGAGACATGGGGCCGTAGAACGGACCTGGTTCAAAAGCATCGCTTGTCTCAAGAAGCAAAGCAAAGGTTTACCCACGCCGAGCTCTGCAGGCACACAATCCTGTAAGTGCGATGTCTGTCGAACTCTTATGGTGGGAGGATGTGTGAACGTTCAGAAAGCACTGCTGACTTGAGCTACCCATTTCGAGTCCCAGAGTTGGACATGTGAATCTGAAATAATCAGTTTGGGTTGGCTCAGTCAGAAATTTCTATGGCATGATACAAGAATATTTATTATTGAAATAATAATGATGATGATGATGATGATGATAATGATAGAAAATAGATTTATTCTATTGCTTTTATTTGTGTGTCTTGTTGTGTGTCTGTGTGTGGGTATATATAGGTGAAACACTGAGACCAGAGGCATCAGATCCTCATGGGGCTGAAGTTACCGGTGACTGGGAGCTGCTCCACATGGGTGCTGAGAATGGAACCCAGATCCTCTGCAAGAGGAATGAATGCTTATAACCACTGAGTCAGCTCTCCAGCCTACTTACTACTAGTCTTGAATAGCAGAGAACTTTATGAGAAAAAGATGAATTGTTTCAAGATGGAAGTTATGGTAATTTCCCAGGGAAATGTGAAAACATCAGGTAATGCCGTATAGGAAGCTAAGCAAGTTTACTGGCATGATCTGTGAGATTTCGTTCTCTCTACAAGTATCTGGAGAGATCCTTGACCGTTTGGGGTTTGGGAATGCGGTTGGGAATGGATTTATTTTTGTTAGCTCAGAATTCTTTACTCCTGCCTTGGAACAGAACCTGTTTATTTCCTCTGTGGATAGATCTCTCGGAGCCCTTAGGGGTGGCTGGAGAGATTGCTTTCTAGTACCCTGCTCTTTCTTGTCATTGTGGGATATTTTTTGCTTCCTAGCCACAGTTGCCAAAGCTTGGTTTTTATGTAATAAAATACCAGGCATTTTAAAGCAAAGGCTCATCCTCTAATGAAGGCTGGAAAAGGCTGGCCTGCTTCTTGTGGGCACTAACAAGCAGGACAGCCTCACACTTGTTTCTTACGCCTGAGTTCGCTTTGAGTCTCCTGTGCTTATATCTTGTTCCAGTAGTTGACTCTGGTTCTCCTCAGCACTGGGGCACTGAGGAAGCTTTCGAGAGCCATGCCTTGGCCACTGCACTCCTTTTGGCACACAAGGAGAGACTTTCCAATTAGGCCATAGCTAAATATTGATTCTCTATTAAAAAGAAACATAAATACCATTTTATTTCCTGTGTAGCGCTATTAAACATCCTCTCTGGCTACAGAGGTCCAAGTGCTAGGATTTCCACCGCTCCTCAAAGCGGAAGCACACAACAAAACATCTGAGGAGAAAAAGGCGAGGCAGGAGACCACTGGGCAAGACTATTGCAGCCCGATGAGAAGTGACAACTTTGAGTCTGTTTTTTTCAGGCACCAACCAGTGAAATGTTTCTTGAGAGATTGTTAGCTGCTTGAGTAAGGATAGCGATGAGTGTGGAAGTCTGAAAAGGCAGGCAATACACAAAACATCAGAGTCACAAAGGGCAAACGTCCCTTCGCGGGGATGGTGTTGCTAAGGAACACCCCGCCGCCGTGTTCAGGAGAGGGTGGGGAACCTGGTGTTCAGGGGCGGCCGTGTTCAGGAGAGGGTGGGGAACCTGGTGTTCAGGGGCGGCATGGAGTGCTGTGACTGGCAACGGGCTGCCATCCCTGTAACAAAATGACTGAAACAACCAAATTACAAAGAGAAGAGATTTATGGTGGCTCATGATCAAGTGATCAAGTTGCTTTGAGCACGTGCTAAAGCCACACGCTTTAGGATACATACTGGAAAAATAACGTTCACCTCAAAAGAAAAAAAAAAAAGACAATAAAGAACCCAGGATCAGTCAGACAGACAGTGGTGGCACACGCCTTTAATCCCAGCACTCAGGAGGCAGAGCCAGGCAGATCTCTGAGTTTGAGGTCAGCCTGGTTTACAGAGTGAGTTCCAGGACAGCCAGGGTGTACACTGAGAAACCCTGTCTCAAAACAAACCAAACCAAACACCCCTCCTTCCCCCAGGATCCCATATTCCCTTGAAGGCATACCCCCAGTGACATAAGGCCTCTCAGTAGGACTTATTTCTTTAAGGGTCTATCTCCCAATAGCACCACTCTATGACCTTCATATATAGATCTCTGGGGGGACTTTGGACATCGAATATACACAAGAAGGCATGTCCCAGCAGCTGGGCCGTCATCAGCTGTCTATCTCACAGCAGCCACAGAGCTGGTATGGCATGGCTCCAGTTCTGAGCACCCTACCCTCCCACTTTTACCTAGCTTCTCATCCCAATCATTCCGTTCCCTTCACACGGAAAATCAGAAGGCAACATTTAGCTCGGTGTAAAGAATTTTTCTAATACTGTTATCCAAAAATAGAACACCTTTTCTCCAGAAGCAGCCTCCACCCTACATCTCTTAAGGAGCCCCCAGCTGAGGCTTAATAACCTGTTGTAAGGTAATTGGAAAAGGGATTAAAACCCTAGAATTAAGAAAACAAGCATTGGAATATAAGAGATTTAAGTTAAAAGTTTCTAAGTAGATGTTTTATTTGGAGTGGTTGGTAGTTTCTGGGGGCCCGGACGGCCTAGTTTTTGATGACTACTCTGCTACTCTTGACGGTCAAGCTTGGATGTCCTTATATCTACAGAGCTCTCTGATCTCATCTGTGAAATATAGGCAGAAATTGTGTGGTGGCAAATGCCATTTCCAGCCACGTGTGAGGACCGGGCCCGTCCGAGTTGCACGGACCTTTCGTTACAGATCGTCACCCGGAAACAGGAAGCACTTGATAAGGGCTAGCGATTGCTGATGTGATTCAGGATCCAATAGCCCCTGTTTCCTTCCCAGGAAATTACAGTGTTGTGTTTTGAATGAACAATGTCCTTCATAGCCTCGGGTAAGTGAGCACTTGCGCCCAGTAAGTGGGACTGTTTGGAGCTTTATGGAACCTTGAGAGGATGAGCCTTGCTGGAGAAGTGTCTATGAGCACAGATTTTGAGGGTTTATAGCCTTCACCCTACCTCTTATTCTCCCTCTCTGTTTTTTTTTTTTTTTTGTCTAGATGAGAACCTGCCTTCTTGCAAATGTAGATCACCTGCCAGTTGCCAGCTCCTGCCACCAAGCCCAGCATTCCATGCCCAAAGCCAAAGAAATCCTTCTCCTTTAGGTTGCCTTAGGTCTTGGTGTTTGTCACAGCAACAGGAATGTAATTAATATGGATGGCATGTGTGCCTCGTGAGTTTTTCTTGAAAAAGAAATAAAAACACACAAGCAGGATTTAGCACGATACAGGACACACTAAACAAATACTATATATATATATATAGTTCCAGGAAGTAGTTTGAAATGTTAAACATATAAAATTTCTTACAAAAAATTAGATTCTGAATTTTACCGTAGGCACTGTCGGCATCTATTGAGACAGCCATGTGATGCCTGTCAGTCAGTTTGCTTATGCTGAACTGCCCTTGCATCTCTGGAATGAAATGAGGTTGGTTGTTTGTGTGATTTTTTTTTTTTAAATGTCTTACTGAATTAATTCAGTTTGCAAGTATTTTACTGCAGCCATTCATATCTACAGTCAGGGGAATTCTATAGCTTATCCCCTTTATCTTCCTGTGGTGTTTTATTACAGGGCGGTACTGGCTTGCTAGAATAACTTTGGACCATTACTTTCACAATGAGAAGAGCTGTTTATAGAACACTGAGGGACAGTTACAAGTTCATATTTTCTGCTCTGAGAGCATTCAGTACTGAAGTCATCATATCTTAATCTTATCTTTTAGATGTTTCTTTAGCCCTTTAATTTCATTGCTCATTATAGACGTATTAAATATTGATTTTTTTATTCAATTTTGGCAGGCTATATGTGTTTAAACATGCATCCAGTCCATCTAGACTTTCTAGTTTCTTCGAATATAGGTTTTCAAAGTTCTCCTTCATGATCTCTGTATTTCAGTGCTATCCTCTTTAAAATCTATCTTTTTTTTTGAAATTATTTCAACTGTATCATTCTTTCATCTTTTTTAACATAACATTTTTATTAATTATTGGGAAATTTCACATCATGTACCCTGACCACATTTACTTTTCAATCCTCCCAGTGCCATTCCCACCCTTGCAGCTGCCTCCAACACAAAAGAAGAAGAAAAAAGAAGGTGTACTGGCTAGTTTTGTGTGTCAACTTGACACAGGCTGCAGTTATCACAGAGAAGGGAGCTTCAGTTGGGGAAGTGCCTCCATGAGATCCAGCTGTGGGGCATTTTCTCAATTAGTGATCAAGGGGGTAGGGCCCCTTGTGGGTGGTGCCATCTCTGGGCTGGAAGTTTTGGGTTCTATAAGAGAGCAGGCTGAGCAAGCCAGGAGAAGCAAGCCAGTAAGGAGCATCCCTCCATGGCCTCTGCGTCAGCTCCTGCTTCCTGACCTGCTTGAGTTCCAGTCCTGACTTCCTCTGGTGATCAACAGCTATGTGGAAGTAAGCTGAATAAACCCTTTCCTCCCCAACTTGCTTCTTGGTCATGATGTTTGTGCAGGAATAGAAACCCTGACTAAGACAGAAGGAAAGAATAAAAAAAATACCAAGTCCAAGTTGTGTTGCCCATATGCTTCTGGAGTATGGTCAAACTCCTAGTAGCCAGGCCCTTA
>JADRCD010184690.1:0-15047 GCA_019843815.1 Montemys delectorum
CTCAGTTCAATGAATGGTTGTGAGCCTCTACATCTGTATTAGTCAGGTATTGTCAGAGCCTCTCAGGAAAAAAAGCTCTTTTTATAAAAAGCCCTTCTTGCTAGAAACTGCTGGTGGAATCCAATGACCATCACAGACAAGGCTAGGGACCTGGATGCACAGTTGGTCTTATGGGTTTTGCAGAGAGAAAGTTCAGGACACACTCGTGCATCTTACACGTGTTTCAGCTGAATGACATGTAGTGAACTAGGGAATGTTCTGACCAGTTGAGTTGTGCCAGAAATCAACCACGTTTAGGATAGCTTGTTAACTCTGAACTGGCCACTGAAATCTGGGTTGGTTCAAAAACATGAGCATGTGACAAATATAGATATCTGCTTTTTGCTACCTTTATTATTTATTTATTTATGTATTTATGTATGTGTGTATGTATTTATTTATTTATATTTATTTGTATAGGGGCATATGTATGCTGAGGCACTTGTATGGAGGTCAGAGGACAGTTTGGGAGAATCAGTTCTCTCATTTTGCCATGAAGGACCTGAATATTGAACTCCGGTCATCAGGCTTAGTAGCCCATGCTTTTACCCATACCTTACCAGCCACTGTGTGTGCTTTTTAAGCTCCTCCAGTATGCATGTTTAGTATCATCCCAAGGGAGGTGGTGGGAATGAAGGAGAGAAGGTATGATTTATTCATTTATCAGCTCAGAATGTGTCCCATGAATGTACTGGCAGTGGTCAGGGCCTAAATAAGGACCAATGAGACAATCTGTCTACCCTTTGTCCATCATCCCAGTGGCCCAAGCAAAGATCATATTTATAATTGAGTGCCCTCGTGGTCACCTTGTGAGTTGGGGTTCTCTCCATTTTATGAGAGGAACTGCTAGCTCTGCCTAGCAACCATTCAGATTAACACCTAGAAGTCATAAACAATGCTCTCAGCGTTACAGTGGGCAGTGGCAAGAGGAGAACTTCCCCGCATCCTTCGGAGGATTGGCAGAGAAATCCTCATGCACAGCTGTGACAAGCTCACAACTCCCACCGCCACCTCCGTAGACTCCTCCTCCTCCTGCTGAGGACGGCGACCCTAACAGCAGTGTTTGCATAGATAAGGAGTAGTGCAAAAAGTTGCTGTTCATGGAAAATGAGAATTTTTCTTTCCCTACAGGATGTTCAAGTTCTTTGCCTGGGGTATATAGATAGGTCAAGGGTACAACACTTGCCTAATGCATGCTATGCCCCGGGTAATCACAGCTAATAATGAAAAAAAAGAGAAAAAATGTTAAAAGTTCTCAAAATTAGCCAAAATATTTTAAGGACCAGAGCAGTTCTGGTCCTTAATGGCTTCATCCTGCCAGCCCCCACATTGCACTTGTGTTAGTCAATGCCATTCAGAGACTGAGGAATACACCTTACCACGCCATTTCTGAGATTAGCTTGAGTCAAGTGAGGTTTCACACATGTGGCTGACTATTTGTTGATGATGTGGGGCCCCTCGGACCTTCTGGTATGAAGAGGCCTCTGTGATCATCGTCTTGCAGTCACCATCAATTCAAGACTATCATTTCTGGTGACTGTGACCCTTCAGGTGTCTTGTTGGAAGGCTCTTGGGAAGTCTTGAGCTGGAACAATCTAAGAAACCATTTCTGAACTCCATGCTTCTCAGAAGCTGCATAGAGTAAAAACTAGGTCACGTTTGCTCTTTCACACTGCTGCATTTCGGGGTGATTTTTTTTAATGCAGCAGTAGATGCTTACTCCAGCTCCAAAGGTTGACTCCAGGTCTTCTGATTTCCAAAAAAAAAAACCTTTCCTGAAGACATTGTGTCATTTACATCTCAGAACATTTCTATACCTCTCGGACTCTCATTTTCTCATCTTTTCTCAAAAGCATTATTACCGACTGGGGACATGGCTCAGTGTGTATCATGGTGACTTTTCTTGTTGCTGAGAACAAAAGCTCAGTAAAAGCAAGGGCGGAAGTGCTTACTTGGTTTCACAGTCAGTGAGTATAGCTCTTCATGGTGAGGAAGCCTGTGCATCGAGAACTTGAAGCCACTGGTCACATGGCCTTGGCATTGTGAACAGGAAAGTAATGCATGATGCTGCTCAGGGTCTTGTGAAGTGGTGCCTGTCACATTTTCACTAGCTCTGCCTCCATCTGTTCAGTTAATCCAAATGATCCCTCCCAAGCAGTCCCAGGAATTAACCTAATCTAAATGACTTCTCACAGGCGTGCCTGTAGGCTTGTCCCCTAGGTGACTTCATATCCTGTCAAGATGAAAGTCAACACTACTCACCACAGTGGGGAAAGCGCTTGCAGCGCAAGTAGGAAGACCTAAGTTTGGATCCCTGCACCTGCATAAAAGCTGGGCATGGTGGCACACATCTGTAATCCAGTGTAGAAACAGGTAGATCTTAGAGGATCAATGAATGCTTACTTTATCAAAAAAAAAAAAAAAAAAAAAAAAAAAGCAACTAGCAAGCTATCCCAAGAGACCCTTTCTCAAAACCATAAGGCAGAGAGCAAGAAAGCATCCAGTGTTGATCTCTAGCGTTCACACAGGTATGCATGGGAGAGCATACTGGCACACATAGGTGTACATGTATACACGCGTCACACGTACATACACACACACACACACACACACACACACACACACTGAGTGAATGAATGATTAAATACATAAAAGGATTACAGCTAAGGCAACTTTAGCTTCTACTTACAGCAGAGTGACTATGTGCCAAGTAAATATCAAACAGTCGCTCCTACGCTCTCTATCAGGGTCCTGGAAGGCAGTTCTTATTATCTATATTTCAAATGGTGAGACTTGGAAGCTTTTACTAAAATGTCTCCAAAGAAGGGAGTTGGATAATTGCACAGTCCGAACAGTGTCCTATATAAAACAGTCACCGTGGCACTTGTTCTCTCCCAGTTTTAGTATTTTCGAGAGGAAAAGCAGAGGTGACTATGAGCTACCATGTGGAATGCCTGCATTGTGGGAGGGGTGAGAGGAGAAGTGGGAATTTTTATGCACTGAATGATTTGAACATTTAGCTCATGAGAAAAATGTTACTCTCTCCTTCCTCGTCTTACGTCTCTATATTAAGGAAATAAAATAAATTCTCCTTGAGGGTTTCCTTTCTGCTCCCTCCTTTATTCCCTTTCTTAACCCTCCCTCCCTTTCTCTTCTTCCTTCTCTTTGTTTCCTCCTTCCTCTCCAACCTCCTTCTCCTCCACTTTGGAAGAGAGGTTTTAGTTAGAGCCTTACTATATAGCACAGACATCCTCCTGCCTCAGCCTCCCAAATTCTGAGCTCATGGGCATGTACTGCCACACCTGGATGATTGCAGTCCAATATCCAGTATTGCCATATTTTATAGTAAAACCGTGGATACTGATGCAAATAATAATGCAAATTCATGTAAGCCTATCTAAACCCAAATCGATACAAAGGGAAAAATGATACAAAGGAAATTTCAATGCTTTCTTTTAGAGTTTCTGGAAGAAAGTAGGAGAAAAATCTGTGACCTTCCAAGTGGAAATCATTTCTCGCCTACCCTTAGGGATTCCTACCCATTCCAAGATTTTCCACCTTCATTGTAATGAATTTCAAACTTAATTCTGTATGCCAAACAGGCTTCCAACTCAGGGCACACTGCTACAATTATTGACAAGGTCTTTGGTCTTTACATTTCATTGCCATGGCCCCACACCCAGTCAGATTCAAAGTGAATTCACTTTCTAGCTCTTGACAAAGCCCTTTTCCAATTGCGCATTTCCATCATTTTCCTTAATTACTCAGACTCAAAATTTCCACGAAGTTGGTCCTACAAATGATGGAGTGTAGTCTGATGAAGCCTTTAAAATAAGTACTGTGCAGAATGTCAAGGAAGCCAGCATAAAAAACATGCGTGACTTAACAAGCATTAGACCTGGAAAGTGTAAGGCAGTAACCTCTCATCACTGCCTTGTCTCTAGAATTAGTTTAACTTGAATTCAGGAAGCACTCGATGCATGTTGTTTTTAGTTTGATTAGTTAAGTGACATGTATTTCTGCTTCTTAGCCCTCTTATAGAGTCGTGGCTGACAATCTAGCAGCCATTCAACTATAAACTAATTAATAGTTAGTCCCATCAACTGATTCACAACTATGTCAGTGCTAGAAGGACCTCTCAAAACATCCAAGCTTATTCGACAGCCATTGGCTGCTTTCTTCCACCGAGTTCCTGAGTGGCATTTCTGATACAGGCTTGTCACTTCATAGAGCTCTGAGCACTGGGGGAGTTTTATTCTCCTGTAAATTCCACATTGGTCACAAGGAATCCACCTTGAAGAAAAGGAATTAAACCCAAATCCCAGCCTCAAGATCCTGACTGGGCTTGGAGATGTGTATGTGTGTGTGTGTGTGTGTGTGTGTGTGTGTATGTGTGTATGTGTGTCTGTGTATGCATCTGTGTGTGTCTGTGTGTGTGTGTCTGTGTGTGTATGTATGTGTGTGTGTGTGTATGTGTGTGTGTGTCTGTGTATGCATCTGTGTGTGTCTGTGTGTGTGTATGTATGTGTGCATGTGTGTGCATGTGTGTGTGTGTCTGTGTGTGTGACTGTGTGTGTGTGTATGTGTGTGTGTCTGTGTGTGTATGTGTGTGTATGTGTGTGTGTCTGTGTGTGTGTATGTGTGTGTGTGTATGTATGTATCTATACTTGTTTTGCTGCCTCCTCATTCATCCACTTACCATAAATCCAATCCCATCACACTATTTTCAAAGCATTATGTCCAGAACTTTGCAGAGAACTTGAAAATAGACTTTCTTCAACATTTTAATAAATACTTTTTAAAACTTTGACTTAACTATATGCTAACCTCTCCATAGTAATTTTCAACACATTAAAGCTTGGACAGCCTAGGAATATAGCTCAGTGATAAGGGGCATGCCTAACATGGCAAGTCCCCGGGTTTCAGCCCCAGCACTGCAAAAAAAATAAAATAAAATAAAGCTCCATGTATCATTAACTATACAGTAAAAAAAAAGCCAAATCCTACATTATCTTGAATCTGATCTGATCTGATCTGATCTGACGTTTCCACTATGAGCTGTCTCTGGGAATTGTCTGGAATCCTTGGCAAGTGAACAGTCTTTGATTACAACTCAATTTGTTTTTACCAGAATAAACACTGACACATTAAAAAAAAAGCTAACTTTATTTCATACAGACATTAAGTATTAGAGGCAGATTATGTTTTCTAATCTGAATTAAAGATGACCTCAAAGTTTTAAAAACTCATCATCAATCCTATTAGATGTGTTTCCTGTGTCGCTAGTTTTTAATTCACATGCTATATCATTACATCACACTCAGCTGGCTTTAAGCCTGCAGAGATGCAGAGATACTGCAGTTGCTGTTTTCTCATTGTATTCTTGATTAATAAATAAATGGAACCAGATCAAAACAAGACCAGGCAGGCACAACTAGAGCAGCAATTCCCCCTGCTTGGGGAAAAAAACCCCCAGCTTTCTACAGATTTCCAGGTGTATATTTTAATTAAAATATCAATAAACAAGATTGTTACGATAACTCAATTTTAGGTTATTAAAAATAAAGACATGTCGGGCGGTGGTGGCGCACGCCTTTAATCCCAGCACTTGGGAGGCAGAGGCAGGTGGATTTCTGAGTTTGAAGCCTGCCTGGTCTACAGAGTGAGTTCCATGACAGCCAGGGCTACACAGAGAAATCCTGTCTTGAAAAAAAGGAAAAAGAAGAAAGATATTTTACATGTTTATAAATGTAAATCATTCCAAGAAATATAATTATATAACTTATAATTGAAAGTTATTTTTGTTTATATTTGTTATTATCATAAGTATTATTTATTTTATTATATTTATTGTGTCTTAGTATTGTGAAGTAATGGGTATAGGGCCATTTAATGTAATAATAATACATATTATCTCTATGCTTTTTAAGACCCAGTGATTTTATCATGGAGTTTTAATTTTGCTTTGCTTCTTTATCATCTTCCTTTTATAATATATATATGTGTGTGTGTATGTGTATACATACACACACACGCACACACACACACACACACACACACACACATATATATATATATATATATATATATATAGAGAGAGAGAGAGAGAGAGAGAGAGAGAGAGAGAGAGAGACAGACAGACAGACAGACAGACAGAATCTCATCTCATGTAGCCAGGAGTCACTGTGTAGCAGTGGATGACCTCAAGCATTTGGTTCTTATATTTCCACTTCCCTAATCCTGAGATTGCAGACATGTACTGCCAGTCATGGCTTTTCAGTCTTGGGATACAACCTATGGGTTGCTAGGCAAGCACTGTACAGAGATAACTACATTTATAGTCTATGTCATGGTTTTTCATTAGCTTTTCTAAAAGCTATAATTAGGGTGGACAAGGTGGCACACTCTTTTAATCTTAGAAGTCTAGAGCAGAGGTAGGTGGATGGATCTCTGTGAGTTTGAGACAAATCTGGGCTACATAAAAGGTACATAAAAGGCCATCCTACCTCCATGTATCCATCCTTTAAAAAAGAGAGATGCATAGGAAGGCAGCAAGATTCCAGATGATAGAAGTCAAACATGTCCTGCTATGGTATTTATTTACTGCTTCCAATACCCTTCTTTTTATTCTTTTTGTAACTATGAAAACCCACAGCCATCCACAACATAAACTTCAGAGAAGGGCTAAAAAAATGTGTCCATCGCTAGAATTGAGTATCATATCTGTTGCAATCAACACTACGTTAGTATGTTAAGACAGAACTCTGTATCCCAGGCTTGATGCCAAATAGATATTCCAATGGCCACACTGCCCCTTTGTCTTGTCCCAAGCTGAAGAACTGGAATACTTTGGAGAGTGGTGATGCATATGCTAGACATTCATTGGTTAAAGACATGCCTTTAGAGATGTAAGTGTATCATTTATAAAATGCCATGGTGGGGCAAAGAATTAATGAAATTAGACATGGAGGGCAGCTTGCATCTCATTTGGTATGTGGACAGCAAAATCTGTCATGTTTCTACCATGAAGTAAATCAGAGAGTAGCTCAGAAAAACAAACACAAATATCCCATAGTATTTATGCAAGTGTGGCACCTACACCTCAGTGTTTTACCAGTGTTTCTCTATCTGATAGACTATAACCATTGAGGACCATAGCTTTCTCATCTATTTTAGAAACATCAACCAGAATAATACCCAATACCACTTCTTCCTTTCTTCTCTTCTTCCTCCTATCCATCCAGCTTCATCAGTTTGTTCATTCATTCCAGGACTCCTTTATATTCTCTGTATCATTTTATTTAGAGAAATGATTTAGAGAGCCCTTTTTCAGGGCCTGGGAAGATGGCTCAGCAGTTATGAACTCAACCTGCTCTTACAGAGAAATGGGATTTTGGTTCCTAGTACATGCATAGTAACTCAAACCATCTATAACACCAGTTACAGAGTATCTAACACCCTCTTATGATCTCCCTGGGTGTTAGTCAAACACATGGTATACTACATATATATATACATTCAGGCAGAACATTCATACACATTAAATAAATATACAAAAATAAATCTAAAAACACGAACAACAACAAAAGGAAAACTCTTGCCTTCCTTGCTAAGTTACTGCTGCAGACAGTGAATAGAGAGAGAGAGTTTATACGCTGGCTGAGGTGGCCACCTTTGATGACAGGGCCCCTGCTTTCCTCATCTTTCTGAGTTAGAATTCAGAAAGGACCCAGAAATCTGAATAGCTGAAGTATTTTCGGAGTGGCAAGCGTGTCTGTCAGACAAAGCGTACCATTACGTAAGTTTGGGACCATTCAAACATGTTTAAAAACTTAGAATGTATTCTTGTGCCACCTCTCTACCCAACTTCATCAGACCTGCATAGCCTGAAACGTACAGGCAAGCTTCCCATCCTGCTCCCATCTCCCCTGCTTGCTCAGTCCTCTCGGCAAGCCAAGTTACCCTGAGAAGCCTGCTCTTCCCTCAGGACCTACATTCTCCCCACACCTTTCTGCCCACCTTCATCAGACCAGCAGATCCTGAACCATACAAGTTAACTTGCCTTCCCCCAACCATCTTCCCTGCTTGCTCAGTCCTCTGGGGCACACAATCTGCCCTGAACAGCCTGCTAGCCCAGACAGACCTCCATTCTTCCATAACCTCTTTGCTCACCTTTATCAGACCTGTGGCTTCTGAACCATACAGATCGGCAGATCCTGAAATATACATCCCAAGGATACCCAACAGAAGCCTGCCACACCAGAAACATTGAGGCTAACCCCATTCAAAATGCCTATTATAACAGGAACATCCATGGACCAAAGCTATCCAGATGACTAAAGATCCTAAAAAAAACCTCAATCAATAAAAGTCATGGCAATATGACACCTTTAGAGCACAGCTACCCTAGTACAGCAAGCCCTGGATATACTAACACAACCAAAGCATAAGAAAATGTCCTTAAATCCAATTTTATAAAGATGGTAGAGGCCTTTAAAGAGGAAACAAATAAATCCCTTAAAGAAATACAGGAAAATATACTCAAATAGATAGAGGTCTTTGAAGAGAAACAAATAAGCCCGTTAAAGATATATAGAAAAATACAATTAAAAAGATGAAGAAAATAAATAAAGTTGTGCAAGACATGAAAGTGGAATTAGAAGCAATAAAGAAAACAGAAGGTGAGGGAATCCTGGAGATGGAAAATCTAAGGATGAGACCAGAAACAATAAATGTAAGCATCACCAACAGAATCAGAAGATGGAAGACATAATCTCAGGTGTAAAAGATACAATAGAAGAAATTGATACACTAGTCAAAGAAAATGTTCAAACTAAAAACTGCCAGACACCAAACATCCAGAAAATCTAGGATACCTTGGAAATGCCTAATCTAAGAATAATAGGAATAGAAGAAAGTGAAGAGTGACAGTTCCAAGGCTCAGAAATATTTTCAACAAAATTATAGAAGAAAACTTTCCCAATCTAAAGAGAGAGATGCTTATAAACATACAAGAAGCTCATAGAACAAGAATTAGAATGGACAGGAAAAGAATGTCCTCCCATCACATAATAATCAAAACACAAACTCTATAGAACCAAGAAAGAATATTAAAAGCAGCAATGGAAAAAGGGTAGATAACATACAACGGCAGACCTATCAAAATTATACCCACGTTCTCAACAGAGACTAAATTCTAGAAGGGCCTGGACAGATGTCTTGCAACCTCTAGAAAACCACAGATGCTAACCTAGACTGTTCTACCCAGCAAAACTCTAAATCACCATAAATAGACAAAACAAGACAAATCCAAATTCAAACAGTATCTATCCACAAATCCAGCTCTACAGAAAACACTAGAAGAAAAACTTCAGCCCAAGGAGGTAAGTAACTCTATACCAAGGAAAACAAGAGAACACATACACACTAACACACTAATCCAGCTAATATCAAAATAAAGGAAATAACAATCACTGGTCATTAGCATCTCTCAACATTAATGGATTCAATTCACCAATTAAAAAACACAAGCTAAAAGAATGGATGCAAAAACAGGAGCCATCATTCTGCTGCATACAAGAACCACACCTCAGCGATAAAAGATAGACATTACCTCTAGTACAGGGCTGGAAACAAAGTTTTCAAAAAAAAAAAAAAAGACCCAAGAAGCAAGCTGGAGCAGCCATTCTAATATCTAGTAAAATAGATTTTCAAACAAAATCAATCAAAAGAACATTTTGTACTCATCAAAGTAAAAATCCACCAAGAAAATATCTCAATTCTTAACATCTATGCCCTAAGTGCAAGGGTACCAACATTTGTAAAAGAAACATTGCTAAAGCTTAAATCACACATTGAAACCCAAACCTTAGGAGTGGGAGACTTCAATATCCCACTCTCTCCAGATGACTGGTCATCCAGACAAAAACTAAACAGAGAAATAATGAAACTAACACACGTTGTGAATCAAATGGATCTAACAGACATCTATAGAACATTGCACCCAAATACAAATATGCACTTTTTTCTCAGCACCTCATGGATCCTTCTTCAAAATCAACTATATAAGTGGTCACAAAAAAAGCCTCAAAAGATACCAGAAAATTGAAATTATGACTTATATCTTATCAGACCATCCTGGATTAACACTAGGCTTCAACAAAAGTAGAAACACCTGAAGACCTACACATTCATGGAAATTGAACAACTCCCTACTCAATGGTCTCTACGTCAGGAAAGACATAAAGAGAAAAATTAAGGACTTTCTAGAATTCAATGGAAATGAAGGTATAACATGGCAAATTTATGGGACACAATGAAAGCAGTGCTAAGAGGAAATTTCATAGCACTAAGTACTTCCAAGAAAGTAGAAAGTTCTCATACCAGCACTTTACCAGAAAAAGAATCCAGGACACCAAAATGGAGTAGAAGGCAGAAAATAATCAAAATCAGGGTGGTAGTAGTAGTAGTAGTAGTAGTAGTAGTAGTAGTAGTAATAATAATAATAATAATAATAATAATAATAATAATAATAATAAGCAATCTGGTAGAAGCAAAGAAATCAATACAAAGAATCAACAAAATCAAGAGCTGCTTCTTGAGGAAGTCAACAAGATAGACAAACCCTTAGTCAAACTAACCTAAAGACAGACAGGATACAAATAAAGATAATCAGGAATGAAAAAGAAGACATAACAAGTGACACTAGGAAATTCAAGGAATCATTCAGTCTTACTTGAAAAACCTTTACTCCACAAAATAGGAAAATCTTAACGAAATGAACAATATTCTACCCAGAAACCATTTACCAACATTAAACCAAGATCAGGTAAACTATTTAAACATCCCTATAAGTCCTAAAGAAATAGAAACTGTCATTAAAAGTCTCTCAACCAAAAAATGCCCAGGGACAGATGGTTTTAGTGTTGCATTCTATCAGACTTTCAAAAAATAGCTAATACCAATATTCCTCTATTTCAAAAAACAGAAACAGAACGAACACTGCCAAATTCATTCTATGAAGCCATAGTTACTGTGATACCTAAACTACACACAGTCAACAAAGAGGGTACTTCAGACTGATTTCTCTCATGGAAATTGAGCCACAAATATTCAATAAAATATTTGCAAATAAAATCTAGGAACACATGAAAAACATCACTCATCATGATCAAGATGGCTTCTTTCTAAGGATGGTTCAATATACAAAAACCCATCATCGTAATCTGTCACATGAACAAACTGAAAGAAAAAGTCACATGATCACCTTATTAGATTCTGAGAATGCTTCATTAGATGCAGAAAAAAAAAACTTTGACAAAATCCACACCCCTTCATGTTAAAAGTATTATGGAGATCAAGGATACAAGGTACATATCTAAGCATAAATAAAGCGATATACAGCAAGCCAATAGCCAACATCAAACTAAATGGAGAAAAATTTAAAGCAATTTTACTAAAATTAGGGACAAAGCTGCCCAATATCTCCATATCTATTCAATATACTACTTGAAGTTCTACCCATAGCGATAGGGAAACTGAAGGAGATCAAGGGGATACAAATGGGAAAGGAAGAAGTCAAAGTATCATTATTTGGAAATGATATAAGTGACCCCAAAAATTCTGCCATAGAGCTACACACCTGATAAACCCCTTCTGCAAAGTAGCTGCATACAAAATTAACTCAAAGAAATCAGTAGTTCCTCACTGTACAAATGATAAATGAGCTGAGAAAGAAATTAGGGAAGCAATAACCTTTACAATAGCCATGCATAATATAAAATACCTTGGTGTAACTCTAACCAAGCAACTGAAGAATCTGTATTACAAGAACTTCAACTCTCTGCAGAAAGAAATTGAAGAAGATATCAGAAAATGGAGAGATCTCCCATGATCATGGATAGGTAAGATTAATAGTTAAAATGGCCATCTTACCAAAAGCAACCTACAGATTCAATGTCATCCCAATCAAAATGCCAGCACATTTTTGGAGATCTTGAAAGAGCAATTCTCATCTTCATATGGAAAGACAAAAAAAACCCTGGGTGGCCATAATAATCCTGAACAATAAAAGAACTTCAGGAGGAATCATCATCCTTGATATAAAGATACAGAGCAATAGTGATAAAAACTGCTGGTATTGGTACAGAAGCAGACATGCTAATCAATGGAATCAAATAGAAGACCCAGAAATAAACCTACACAACCATGAACACTTGATTTTTGATAATAAAAAAGAGAGAGAGCCAAAGCCATACAGTGGGAAAAAGAAAGCATCTTTACCAAATGGTGCTGGGTTAACTGGATGTCTCCACGTAAAAGAATGCAAATAGATCTATATTTATCACCCTTCTCAAGTCCAAGTGGATCAAGGACTTCAACATAGAACTGGATATGCTAAATCACATAGAAGAAAGAGTGGGAAATATCCTTGAGTGCATTAGTACAGGAGACAGTTTCCTGAACAAAACACCAGTGGCTCAGGCTCTAAGATCAACAATTCATAAATGAGACCTCATGAAACTGAAAAGCTTTTATAAGGCAAATGAAACTGTCAATAAGACAAAATGGCAGCTTACAGATTGGGAAAGGATCTTCATCAACCCTCAGATAGCTAATATCCAAAATTTATAAAGAATTCTAGAAGTTAGACACCAACGACTTAAATATGACAATTAAAAAATGGGGCAAAGAGCTAAACAGAATTCTCAACAGAGGACACTCAATGGCTGAGAAGCACTTAAAGAAATAGTAAAAGTCCTCAGTCATCAGGGAAACAAATCAAAGCAACTTTGAGGGTTTAGGTTACACCCATCAGAATGGCTAAGATCAAAAACTCAAGACATAGCACATTCTGCTGAGGGTGTGGCACAAGGGGAACGCGTCATTGCTGGTGGGAGTGCAGAGTAATACAACCATTTTGGAAATCAATTTGGAAGTTTCTCAGAAAACTGGAAATAGTTCTCAAAACACAGTTATACCACTCCTGGTCATATACGCAAAAGATAATCCACCATGCTACAAAGACACTTGCTCAACTATTTTCAGAGCAGCTTTACTGGTAATAGCCAGAAACCAGAAACAACCAAGATGTTCTTTAACTGAAGTATGGATAAAGAAAATGTGATAGATCTACACAATGAAATACTATTCAGCTATTAAAAACAAAGACATTGACAGGCCTCAGGAGTTACAGGGGAGACACAGGGCGGCAGGGACAGGATCTGCTCAGCTTCTGAGTGACAGAGCTGGATCAGCGACCATCTCTGTCCCTTCACTGCTAGTGGAGGGCCTGCCTCCAGGGTGTGCTTTAACCCAGAGACTCAGGCAAGACCAGCTGGGAGGCACAGGCCTCAGGATTCCCAGGGGAGTTGCTTGGCTTCATCAGAACCTAGTACTCCCACTGCAGTAAGCCCTGGATATCCCAAAACACCAGAAAAGCAAGATTTGGATCTAAAATTATATCTCACAATGCTGATAGAGGAACTTAAGAAGGACATGAATAAATCCCTTAAATAAATACAAGAGAACACAGGTAAAGAGGTACAAGCCCTTAAAGAGGAAACCAAAAAATCTCATAAACAATTACAGGAGATCACAAGTAAACAAGTAGAAGCACTTAAAGAGCAAACTCAAAAATCCCTTAAGGAATTGCAGGAAAACACCAACAAACAGGTGAAAGAATTGAGTAAAACCATCCAGGACCTAAAAATGGAAGTAGAAACAATAAAGAAATCACAAAAAGAGACAACCCTGGAGTTAGAAATCTTAAAAAAAAAAAAAAAAAAAGTCAGGAAACATAGATGCAGGCATCACCAGCAGAATACAAGAGATAGAAGAGAGAATCTCAGGGGCAAAAGATAACATAGACAACATTGACAGAACAGTCAAAGAAAATGCAAAACGCAAAAAGCTCCTAACCTAACACATCCAGGAAACCCAGGACACAATGAGAAGACCAAATCTAAGGATAATAGGTATAGTAGAAAGTGAAGACCTCCAACTTAAAAGGCCAGTAAAAATTTTCAACAAAATTATAGAAGAAAACTTCCCTAACCTAAAGAAAGAGATGCCTATGAACATACAAGAAGCCTATAGAACTCCAAATAGACTGGACCAGAAAAGAAATTCCTCCCACAACATAATAGTCAAAACACCAATTGCACAAAACAAAGAAAGAATACTAAAAGCAGTAAGGGAAGAAGGTCAAGTAACATATAAAGGCAAGCCTATTAGAATTACACCAGACTTCTCACCAGAGACTATGAAAGCTAGAAGATCCTGGGTAGATGTCATACAGACCCTACGAGGACACAAATGCCAGCCCAGGCTACTATACCCAGCAAAACTCTCAATCACCATAGATGGAGAAACCAAAGTATTCCATGACAAAACCAAATTGACACAATATGTTTCCACAAATCCAGCCCTTCAAAGGGTAAAATGGAAAACTCAAATACAAGGAGGGGAACGACATCCCTGAAAAAGCAAAAATGTAATCTTCCAACAAAACTAAAAGAAGATAGACACATGAATGGAATGCCAGCTCTAACTTCAAAACTAACAGGAAGCAACAATTACTTTTCCTTAATATCTATTAACATCAATGGACTCAATTCTCCAATAAAAAGACATAGACTATCAGATTGGGTCCATAAACAGGACCCAATATTTAGTTACATACAGGAAACCCACCTCCGTGACAAAGACAGACACTACCTCAGAATAAAAGGCTGGAAAACAATTCTCCAAGCCAATGGTCCCAAGAAAAAAGCTGGAGCACCCATTCTAATATCAAATAAAATCGACTTTCACCCTAAAATGGTCAAAAAAGATAAGGAGGGACACTTTATATTCATGAATGCTATGATCTACCAGGATGAACTCTCAATTCTGAACCTCTATGCTCCAAATGCAAGGGCATCTACATTCATAAAAGAAACTTTACTAAAGCTCAAAGCACACATTACACCACACACAATAGTAGTGGGAGATTTCAATACCCCACT